>JAJEJO010052444.1:64533-102614 GCA_020662805.1 Glaucomys volans
GGCCCCTCCCTTGCCACCAGGCTCCATTGGCAGGAACAGGCAGAGGGTGAGTCCATTCTAAGAAGCAGAAGTGGCAGCTCCTAGGGAGGCAGGGGAGGGGCTCTGCACCCAGAAAAGGGGCGTGGCCTGGGTTTGTAGCTGGCAGAGAGCTAGGCTGCCTGCTCCCTCCCTGCTCCTCCCCTTCCCTTCCCTCCCCTCCTTCCTGCCCCCGCCCTCCCTCCCTCCCTGCTCCTCCTCCTTCCCAGAGCCATGCTCTCCAGGAGGGCAGTAGGTGGGGCCAGCAGGGACTGCCTTTGCCAACACTGCTTGGCACTAACTGGACCGTCCACTAAGTGCTCCCTCTGCAGACACTGGCTCCCTTAGTTCTCCATGACCCCCGAGGATGGACTGGGGTCACTCCAGCCTCACAGTGGGCACAGGGCTTTTGAAGGGCCGGAAGACTGTCTTGAACCCTCCTGACCTGTAAGATAGAGTGGGAGCTGGAGCCAGGCTGGGCCTCCTCCTCCATCCATAAGGGAGCCTTGACTGCCCCAGCTGTCCAGGTTGGAATGTGCACAGGACTCCCAGGGGATGAGGACCTTGGAGTTTGGGTTCTTCGGGTCCAACACAGGCCCAGGGGAGGCCAGGCTGCTGGTCCCCAGCCCACATGTTGACCAGTGGGTGTCCAGGAAGTACGCTCCTCAGGGAAGGGGCTCCAGGCCTCTGAGGTCATAGCCCAGCTCCTCTGGCCACAAAGCCCTCCCTGGAGTCTCTGGTGCCTGAGTCCCAGGGAGCTGTCCACTCTGTGGGTTTCGCTCAAGTCCAGCTCAAGGTCAGCTGCTTCCCTGGCAGTGTCCGCTTCTCTGTCCCACCTGGCATTCTGTTTACCGGAGGATCCTCTGGGAACAGGTAGTTCCCTTCATTTAGAAGGAGGACTTCTGGATGCTGAGCTCACAGCCCCCGGGGCAGCTTTGAGGGCAAAAAAATGGAACAGGTGGGTAGAAACTGGGAGGGAGAGCAGAGGGCGCCCGAGCCAGCAGGAAGCAGCTCCAGCCTCCACTCCGCCCTGCTCCCGGGGGCACCTGGCCCATTTCAGAGCCGTTGGAATCAAAGCCATCGCTATGACCAGAGAGCCTGGAGACGGGGCATGCAGAAGGGCACCTTCGGGTAGCCGTGCAGGTTTGCCTGGGATTGCTGGGGGGGTCTGTGGCTACAGCCAGCGTTGGTCCCAGGCTGCAGGGAGCAGTGGGGTCAGGCCGTCTGGCCTCCCCCGAGTTCAGCACAGACTGGCTCCTGAGGACGGCTGTGGGAATCTTCCCTGCGCCCTGGATGAATATCCACAGTGGAAGGGCCGTTCCCGCTTCTGAAATCACTCTGTGCCTGGAGTGGCCTGTGAGCGGACCCCTCCCTCCTCTCCGCACACCTCCTCCCGCCCCCCCTCTCCTCCTTCCTCCTTCACACGGAGTGATCCTCCCTGCTTCGGTCTAGCCCACTATATTTTTTGTACTTCTGTGGTGAGTCCGAGCTCCCATTCAGAGCCACGCATGTTGACGTCCCTGCAGCTCCGACTCCTGGGGCTTTTCCCATTTTTCATGGTACGCACTCTGCTCCTGCTGCCTCGGCTGGGGCTCTCAGCTGCCTACTTATTTGCTCATTTTAAATTATTTATTAAGGAGCTACTCTTTCTTTGCCAAGCCTGGGTCTGACCATGGGGCCACAGCTAGGGACCAACCAGATAAAAGCTCTGCTCATCTCTGGGACAAAGCCAGTGGGATGAGGACAGCAGCCAAGACCTGGTTTTATCACGGAAAACCTGGGGCCAAGCACATCCGGATCGTCTGGGTGAGCAAACAGGAGTCTATGGGCCATTTGGTGGGAGGAGAGTAGCTGAGCTCGGAGGCCGGTCAGTTCCCCCAGTGGGCACCAGTCACCAGGGTCTCCTACCCCGCCGGCTGGTTGGATGACCACCGCAGGCCTACCTATGGCCCTGGGTGCTTGAGAACAGAGAGGTTATTAACAGTGTGTGTGCGGCGAGTCTCTGGCTCAGAACCACGCTGGAGGCTGAAGGATTAGCAGGTATCCATCCCCAAGGTCACCGTGCTTGGTGTCCCATGGAGGGAGAGGAAGAGCACCGACTGGACCCAGTGAGTGTGTACGAGTCCCCTGGGCGAGACGCATGCTCCAGGTTAACACAGAAGACAGATGGGCATCTCGGAGAGGCAGTGAACACAGAGGCTGACACCCTGCAACGTAAAGCAAACGCTCGGAGGTTTGCAAACGTGGATCCGCGAGGTTCACATGCACCTCGTGGGAGGAGCGGTTCTCGGAGGGAGCTGATGTTTGGGCTGAGCCTGGGAAGCGGGAAGAATTAAACGGGCTGAGATGGAAGCCACTCCGAGTGCAGAAGCCAGGGCAGCAGGAGGCTAGGAATGCCTGGGCTAGTGCTGGTCAGGGTGTGCTGCCCAGGGTGGGAGGAAGGAGCTCCCGGGCTGAGGCCGAGAGGCAGAGGCCGAGGACCTTGGGCGACCTTGGGCGTTCTCATGCAGGTGATGGAGACCAGCAATGTCTGGAGACAGGGTGTGGTTTGGTCAGAGTCCAGGTTTGGAAAGATCTTTCTAGAAACCGATGAAGGAGAAAACGCTAAGAGCCCAGGTAGAGCCTGGTGCCGTTGTTCCAGTGAACAGTGACGAGCACTCAGGTGGGGTAGGAAGCCCAGGGGCAGAGCAGGACTTCTCCAGGGATGCACGTGAGCCCAGAGGATGCTGTGGAAGGAGGTCTGCTGTGGGCCAGGCTGGCCAAGGTGGAGTCAGCCAACATCCCCAAGGAATGTCCCTGACTCCAGGACCACAGGGTCCCTAAACCAAGAATGGCCACATCTCACCCAACCCATCAAACCAGGCCTCTCCTTCCATGAGTCCAGTCCACCATCTGGCCATGATGGGCCATGTGGGTCCTGGGCCGCCATCTGCAGTCAGGAGCTGTTCTCTCCAGGGCTTTCAACACGCGACAGGCCGGTTCCAAGGCATCCCACGGGTCGGCTCGCTTCCTCCTCTCCCATCCTGGGAGGCGGGTGCTGCCCACGTCCTGCTCACAGGTGGGAGCACTGCAGTCCAGAGAGGACGTGGCCTTCAGGTACCAGGCTGCGCGGCCCTGGGCCCACGGTGCCACTGTCCCCGCCTGCCTCTTCCCGTCGTCCAGAGCGTGCCTGTCTGATGTCTGGCACCTGCTGCTAGTACCCGGCACAGCCTCCCACAGGCTGGACTGACCTGGGCATCTCCTCAGCTCCCACTCACGTCCTTGACTGAGACCCTGAGCAGAATCTTGTGACCCTTCAACACGCCCTCGCCCCAGGTTTCTGGGTGTCAGGGTGCATCTCTTCCATCCCCTGGTCTGTGCTTCCCCCAGCCCCCGGAATGTTCTCCTGTGATTGTCACTCTGAATGCTCCCCAGGGGGACACCAGCACTCGCCTTATTCACCACGTCCAGCACAATGAGCCCAGGAGCAGGGCCCAAAGGACTGCAGACTGGTCTGTTGGAGCTGAAGCCCTGGTCAGGGCTCTGCTGTGAGCGGCCAGCAGCTCTACACCGCCTGAGTGTGGGCATAACACCCACTACTTCCCGTGGACCAGGGGCGCTGTGTGAGGTCACTCGTGTTCACAAGGCACCTGGGCAGGAAGCACAGTGGTCGGTGATATTGCTCAGGGTGCTCAGATGAGGTTAGGTACAGCTCAAGGTTATGCAGCTCAGCTCCCAAATCCCAAGCCGCCGCGTGGGTTGCCAGGTCCACCCACTCCCGCCCAGGCCTCCTGCTTGTGCTGGGACAAAGGCACCCTGGGCACCTTCCTCCTCTCATGTGTTGCAGGCACGAGAAAGCCTGCCAAGTCCTCAGCCAGGCTCTGTGCGCACAGCTGTCTCCACTAGGAGGCGAGGCTGCAGGCGCCGTGCTTTGTCCTTGAGCAGGGAGGACTCTGCACCTGTCCCTCCAAACCATAACCAGAGCAAGCGCCAGGACGACACAAACTGCACACTCTAAGCCATGCTTCTGGAAGCTTCTCCTGCTCGTGGAATTTTATGGAAAGATCCAAATTCAGGATTCTAAGGTGCAGAGACTCTTCCTGCTGTGTTCCGGGAAAGGGCGCTCCCAGGCTCAAGGGCACCGCTCCCAGGCTCAAGGGCACCGCTCCCAGCTCTGCTCTGGGCTTTTGGTGGCGCCCCAGCCCCACCCCCTGCCCCTGCAGCTCTGGAGAATTTCACCTTTTCTCATGCAATTCAACTTCTCAAAGACAGAAAGCGAAAAATGAAAATGTGACTTTTTCTAGGCAAAACTCTTCCCATTTTCTCTCTAGGCAGGAATAGACCTTTTTTATTTCTTTAGAAAAATCGAAGGTGGCTTTAAAATGTCAAATTTTCTGACTGAGGACAAACTGCCTTTTAAATATCACATTTTCTAAAATTTACACGGTTTTATTTTACCTCTGTCATCTCTCTCCTGAACTCGTCCCAAATTACCCCGTTGCGAGGCATCAAGAATTTGTATTTTCTGCACAAGTGACAATGACATGTTCTCAAAGGCAGGTACTTGGCATTAATTAAAGGGAAGCCTTCCCGTCATTGGCAGCCATGCCGTGGCAGGCTCTCGTGCTGGGCGAGGGGTCCAGAAAGCTCCCGGCCGGCCTGCAGGAGCTTGGCGCCAGGCTCGGGGCTGCAGGGGCATCACCTGAACACGGGCGGGCTGGCTCCAGAGGCGACGGGATGGGAGGTGAGGAGCCCGCCCATGTCCAGGCTGGCTGAGGTCGGGCTCCCCCAGGGGTCCCGGGTGTCCTGAGCCTCCTTCTGCTCCTTCCCAGCCATGACCTTGTAGAAGACCGCATTTCTGCTGGCGTCAAGGTCCTCATTGCATACGAGGTGGCCATGTGGCCGAGGTCACCTTCTGCACAGTCGGGAGGCAGAACCCCTTACCAGGGCTTAGCAAGAGCAAGCCGTCACCAGCAGTGCCCATTCCATGATGGATTCCACACCCGGAAGGCTGCAGAAGGCGGAGGAGGAGATGCTGGCAGCCACAGAGAGGAGCCAGGACCATGCCTGGGCCAGAGCCAGGGACAGGAGCCAGCCCTGGCCCTGTCCCTAGCTGCATACAGAGGACAAGCTCTGAGCACCCACAGGGAGCTCGGCAGACCCAGAGAGCCCAGTCCCGTGAGCGAGCGCCCCCGGAGGAGCCCACAGGGAACTCGAGTGGGGTGGGGATCCTGGGCTGTGGATCTAGGTGTGCCATTACCCAGGGCTGTCACTCAGACGCACACAAACTGGGTGCTTTAAAACATTGGTGATGTCCCAGTTTGGGGGATAGATGTCCAAACTCCTGGGCTGGCCTCTCCTGGAGGCTCTGAGGGAGCATCTCCTCCAGGCCTGCAGCTTCTGGTGGGCCCAGGCCAGTGGACTACTGCCCCTTCTCTGCCCCATCTCCTTAGGACCTTCTCCAGGGACCTCTTCTCCCTCTCCCCACTTCCTGGGCTCCTGTCACTGGTCCAGGGCCCACCCTGGTCTGGATGACTGCCTCCTGGATCCTTAACCTCCTCACATCAGCAAAGCCCTTCTTTCCAAGTGAGGTCACACCCACAGGTCTTGGGTTGGCACACGGCTGCAATGTTCAGTCCACAAGGGGGGATGAGGCCACCTCCACCTGGGGGACAGAGGATGCTGGCCGGCAGCTCTGAGCCCATCTGTGGGCTGAAAGTGGGGACAATGACAATAACAGATGGACAAGGGCACATCTCGCCTGGGCTTCCCATCGGGAAGGGCAAGGTGTCAGACGAGGTATGGGCAGACCGTGGCCCGGAGGCTCCACCCACCTGGGACGGTGCTCAGCAGAGGGTCCAAGGGTATTGGGAGGCTCCTTGGCCGTCACAGAGATGCCACAGGAGGCTAGACGCGGGCCTGCGAGGCAGGGTTTGAGAACGTCACTTGCACACGTTCAAAAGCAAAACTCCTCAGGCTGGTCACCAGCCCAGGAGGCCGCCGGGAGGCAGGATGGTAGAAGGTGCCTCTGGCCTCTACTCTGCCAGAACCTCTGCCACCTGCTCCAGGCTGCTTTGGAGCCCGGCTTTTGGGGCAGAGTGGAGGCAGCCTCCAGCCCTGGATGGAGGCTCAGGTGACTGGGGACTGGGAATGGCCTGTAGCCATGGGCCTCTGGGCTCTCTGCTTGCGGGCTCTGACTGCTCAGCCCCCCTCAGAGTCTGGGGACCTTCAGATAATCAAGAGGCTGTCCGATGGCACAGCCCCGGCACTCTCACACACGGCACGCCATGGCTAGGGGGCTCTGAGCATGGCATCTGGTCCTTCCGTTTTACAGACGACGACTTGGAGGTCTAAGTTGACCTCTGACTCACTCAAGGCCACCTGGGTAATAGGAGCAGGACCGAGAAGAGAGAGGGGCCTCCTGCTTCTCCGTGCAGTCGATTTCCTGACTCGCAGTCTGGAGAGAAGTGCAGACGGGCTCTCTGCTGCTCTGGGCGCTGATTCGCCAACTCTTCGTTGAGTTCAGTTCCGGGAGCCTGCCACCCAGGCACGAGTGTCCGGCTACCTGGTCTCCCTGAAGGGAAAGTGGCACTTAGCTGCCGCCTCTGAGGTCGCGATTCCTGACGTCCCCAGAGCACTCTGGGCCCCCACCTCCCTCCCTCTGCATCGACGTGTTCCTAGCTTCCTGCTGAAGCTTGCCCCGCGGCTGGGGGGCAGGTTGCTGGCCCCGCACCGGCTCTGTGGCCCAGGACTGCCGTGCTGGAGACCAGCGGCTGTTCTGGACGCTCGGACGTCAGATAGTGTGCTGGGGCCACTGGAAGACAGAGCACTTGTCTGTCCATCCCCCAACTACCTGTCTTCACTGTGGGAGGGGACGCCCTGACACAGCCACTTTATTCTGTCCATCCTGCGGGGAGGAGTGGGTGACACACTGCCCTGGGACGTGGCCTCCCCCGTCCAGTGCATGGCGTGGCTGCCCTGCAGGGAAGGCCCTGTCCCACTCTGCCTACTGCCAGGGCACAGCAGGACCAAGGTGCTCCAGTGGACTCCTGGGCAGAACCCCAGGGCAGGAGCGGGACAATGGCCACCACAGTGTTGGTGGGGCTGGGCATGCTGGACGTCACCTCGCACTGGCCAGGAGCATCTCACGGGCAGTGCTGCCCCACCCCGGTGTGCCCGTGAGAAACTAGGATCCACAGGAAGTCAAGGTTGGGTCCGCAGGCGGGGCTCCCAAGAGCCATGACCAGTCCTCCTCCCTCACATGGCCCCTGCCAGGCCTTGGGGGGACGTGACAGTGACCTTGGGGGAGAAGGAGGCAGGAACCCGAAGCCCGCCCCTCACACAGAAGCAAGTGGGCAGGAGGCCAGCCCCAGCCAGGGTTCCAGGCCCCAGGAGCCTCGCGCTGGTCTTGGAAGCAGTGTGGGGGCGACCAGGGCTCTTCCTGCTGCCCACAGGTGAGGGACCTGGGGTCCTCTCCTGCCCTCGCTGCCTCTGCAGGGAGCACCCAGCCCCTGCTCTGTGTGTGTGTGTGTTGTGCTCTGTGTGGTGTGTGTGTGTGTGTGTGTGTGTGTGTGCTCTGTGTGGTGTGTATGTGTGTGTGTGTGTGTGTGCTGTGTGGGTGTGTGTGGGTATGTATGTGTGCATGTGTGTGTGTGTGTTCTGTGTGTGTGTGTGCTCTGTGTGTGTGTGCGTGTGCTCTGTGTGTGTGCTGTGTGGGTGTGTATGTGTGCATGTGTGTGTGTGTTCTGTGTGTGTGTGTGCTCTGTGTGTGTGCTCTGTGTGGTGTGTCTCTGTGCTGTGTGTGTGTGTGTGTGCTGTGCGGGTGTGTATCTGTGCTGTATGTGCTGTGCATCTGTGTGTGTGGTGTGTGTGGTGTGTTCTCAGTGGAGCTGCATGTGTGGTGCGTGTGCTCTGCTGTCCCTCGTGGGCATTGGGAAGGAGCAGGACCCAGCCACCCTGGGTCCCACCCACATGGAGCCTGGGCGCCGTCCTCCCTGGGGGCTGCAGTGGAAGGGAGCACATTGAGGCCGAGCCTGCGGAGCCTGAAGCCCTCACACACATGTGTGCACACACACACACACACACACACACACAGACTCCCTTGGGTCCTCACGATTAACCACCAGCTTGTTGCAAAGGAGCGGCCCTAACGATGCTGCTCCCAGGGAGCAGGGGATGGTATTCCCTGACCCTCCAGGAAGGAGAGAGCCAGCCCGAGGAGACCCCGGGACAGCCCAGCCAGGCCCCTGACCCCGGGCTGTCCTTTCGCACCCCCACTCGCTCTCAGAGTTGGGACTGAAGAATCTGGAACCTGGCAAGCCCAGGGCTCAGAGGGAAGGAAGCAGAGAAGGGCCACTGCCTAGCCCAAGGCCCGAGGGGACAGATCCTGAGACAATCACGGCTCTGCTCCAGCCAAGCGCCTTGGAAAGCCCACGGCCCCTCCACGCCCCAAGCCAGCAAAGCAAGGAACCCCAATGCCCGTGAGGGCGTGCCGTGGGAAGCCCACCTGCCAGGTGGTCAGAGGTGGGCTGGGAGTTATTCCTGGAGCCCTGCTCTCGCCATGGTGTCAGGACCCAGGGGAGCCAGGACCCTTCCTGGCCAGGAGGAACAGGAACCCTGTCCCCATCAGAGTGCTGCATGCTGAGGGAAGTCCAGGACCCTTGCCATTATCCTGAGGGGACAAGGCCACTTCCACCTGATGTGCAGATCACAGGGGGAGCTGGACCTCCTTCTACCCAAGACAAGGAGCCCCTTCTCAGGGGTCAGACCACCTGGCAGGAAAGAAACAGCTCCCCATCTTCCATGCTGGGCGGCAGGAGTGGGAGCGGATAAAACAGAGAACTAAATAAAACCGACTCTCAGTGTGCGATACACAGAGGTCCAGGTTCAATGCAGATTCAGTCACCAAACACTAACAGGAGACCCTCAGACTGGATGACCGACGACCAACAGAGGGCCACACCCTGCTGACAGAGATGTCAGCCACCTGACAACAGTGTCCAGCTTTTCAAGATGGAAGGCCCTCAAGGAGCCATTAGGAACACACCTCAACCCATGTAGACATGGGAAACCCCAGCAAAGACAGGCAGGCTACGCGGAGAACCAAGTGGGAAGGTTAGAGCTGAAAATCACTGTGAATGAAAGAGAGAGCGCAGGGGACAGGCTGCTCTGCAGAAGGGAGAGGCTGAGGGAGGAGATGGCCTGGAGAATGGAACATGAAAGCACAGCAGCTGGACGGCAGAGAGAGAGTGCAAATAGGGCCTCGGCTGGAGGGGTCCATGGCCAAGAGCCCAGGCCTGCAGGAAACAGGGCCAAAGTCATGCACAACACACAGCATGTGGGAAGAAACAGGGGCAGAGATCCTGAGCACCCAGGTCAGCAAACGTTCCCAGAGTGGACGTCAGAAGGACAACCCACAAACAGAAACCCTCAGGTTGACCTTCACCAAAATTCATACCTTGCATGTGAAAGACCCTCTTAAGAATCTGAAGAGGCCGCTGGAGCAGGGCCGGATCGCAACATAATTCTAATTCAGCGTCTGGATTATGCACGGAACTCAAAAGCCCAGCAGTGAACAAAAGTCCAGTTAGAATCAGGCAGAAGCTGTGATGAGACTTTCCACACAGTGGGCGATGGAAACGGCAGATAGAGGCTCTGTGTTGCTACAATATAAATAAAACCAGTCAGGAGTCAGGCACAAACCACCCCAGGAGGGCAGCAGCTGGGCCCCTTGGCCGTCGCTCATGGACATGGCGGGCACAGCTGCTTTGATGCAGTGTGGTGCCCTGACCAGAGCTCAGCTTCTGTCTGCCACGCAGCAGGATCTGGATCGAGTCCTGGAGAAGGTGCCGTGTGGAAGAGGCCAATTCCAGAAGCTCACACAAGGCATGATGCAGGTGGACAGCATCATCAGCACGACGCCACAGAGTGGCCACCAGGGACCGGGAGGGCGGGGGACGGGAAGGAGGCAGGTGTGGTGTGGCTGCAAAAGCACCCGTGAGGGACCTCTAGTGACACGGCTCTTCTGCCGCTTGACCTTACCAGCGTGCCCCTCCGGCCGTGGCACTGTGCATGCTTTTCAAAGACGTCCCCGTGGGGAAACTGGGTAAAGCCACACAAGGTCTCTGCCTTTCGTCCTGCGGCCGCACGTGGATGTTATTCCACAGTTTTCTCAAAACACAAAGGTGGATTCCGTAACGTTCTCTCAGATCACGTCCAAGATGCACGCTGACACCAAGATCCCCCTGCTTGCTCTCTCTCTGAGGGCCAGCCTCGCTCCTGTGGAGTCTGCCGTGCTTCCAGAACCCTCCTGCCACCATGGTGCAGGCTCGCAGTGTCTCCTGGAGGAGGAGGGGACACACGGAGAGGAAAGGGCCACCCATGTCCCTCAAAGCTCCGCACTCAGCAGACCTGACGGCTCAGAGCTGCCTGGGGGTGCCTAGGTGAGACCGGCTGACCAGGCTAAGGCCGGGATCACACAGGTGCATGAGCTGCTCCCTTCTGAGGTTGGAGGCCGTCTGACCCTGCCACGTGATCCAAGTCCAGGCTGTGACACGGCGTGACGTGGCCTGACAGACATTCATCCAGGGGCAGGGTCCAGGCAGCCTTTGTTCCCGTCTATTTACAGATGTGCCTCTGGCTTCGGTTGGACTCCTTGCGAAGGCAGGGCCGGGCGGATGGCACCATCCCTTCTCCTGAAGCCTCACTGCGTCCCAGGAGGGATCCCCAGCATCACCACAGCCTGGGCACAGAATCCAGGACCAGGACAGCCAGAGGCCTTGTGTGCTGCTGCACATCCAGCCCACAGCACTCCAAAAGGGACATCCAGGGCCCGCCCGCTGCAGCCACGACTGGAGGCCTGCAAAGCAGTGGGCCGCGTGACCGCAAGGCACTCCCTGGACTCCTGGGCACTTCGGTCACTCCAACACAGGGGACATGCTCTTGTTCCTGGTCCTTCGGAAACAGAACTGCCACTGCTCCTCTGACACATTGGGAGGAACCAACACCGGCCAGCCAACTCCCGTCTCCAGATGCAGGACTCTGAGCAGTCCTGGGGGGCAGCTCAGCTGCCTGCAGGGCCAGCGCAGCACGGTCCTGTCCAGTGTTCCTGGAGAGGCTCCTGTTCCCTGCGCGAGCTCCAACCCGCAGCCCAGCCCCTAACAGGCCTCCGGGGGATGCTTCCTCAGCAGAGTGGAGCTCCTTAATGTTTGTGAGTGACCTTTTATAACTGCTTCCTTTATTTAATTCTATTTTTAAATAGCTCGCACAGGGCTTAGTCCTGTCCACCTACTGGGGAGATCTGCCGACAAACGCCAGCCCGTGGCCCCAGCGCTGCCTCATGGAATCAGCACTGCGGTCAGAGGCCGGGGGAGGCTCGTGCCCCTGCCCATTCGCTGGCTACCTGAGATGCATCGCTCACGCCCTCAGCTCTTCCCATGTCCTGCCCAGGAACGAGACGCACCACCAGCCTCCTTGGCAGCAATGGTTGGGAGGGACCAGCTCCGGACCACAGCCAGAGCGCGGGTCCCACCCAGCCAGGTGCTGCTGCTGAGAGACCACACGCGGGGGGTAGGGTCCCCAAGTGTGCAGACGAAGCTGCCACTGCCATTTGGGTGGCACAGAGGGGCAGCCCCCTTCTCCTTGGTCAAGACGTGGCCTGGAGAACCTCCCCACGGGTGCCCACTCCCTCTGTGACTTGCTGCACTGTGACTTTCCACCCCTGCTCCGTGTCCTGGCCGGGATGACCTGCCCACCCCGCGTCCCCACGTCTGGCATGGGGCTCCTGGAGGGTGCCTGGGATAGATTCTCACTGTGAGCTCCCAACTCCACCCTCAGGTCCACCCCTCGCTGCCCGCCCTTCTGCTCTCTGCCCAGTCTGGCCATAGCTGAGTCCCCTTCCATCTCCCCTGTGCTGAGCCCCATGGACTGAGCTGGCATGAAGTCCTGGTGGCAGTGGGAAGGCTTCACTTCCCACTGAAGACGTCTAGGGCCCCCTTTCACAGCTCTTAGAATAGAGCCGGAGCCTCCTTCCCCACGTTAATGTCTTACCTTGCCATCTTGCTGAGCTTCCTGTTAACCCTGAACATAGAAAAAGCGTGTAACTTGGCAGATGATGTCCCACGGCTACAGAAGCCCCAGCAGTGTGCCGGGGAGGCCAGCTCTTCGGGGAAGGGGCCCGGCTCCGGCTGGCACCTTGCTAAAATGCAGACCCGGATGCAGTAGTTCTGAGGAAGGCCTGAGCTTCTGCATTTCCAGCAGCCTCCCTGAAGCCGCTGGCACGGAGCACAGAGCATGAGGAGCACCTGGGCTGGAGTCCCGGGACTGGGGGTGACTTGGGTGTGACTGGCAGCCCGCTGCTTCTCCTGCCCTGTCCACAGTGAAGGCAGGCGCCCTCTCCCCGGGCTGTGGGGAGGACAGAGATTCTGCGTGCACCTGTGCTGTTGGCAAAATGCTGAGCTGTGTCGGCGACCTGCACAGCTTCCCTCCGCCAGCAAGAAGACGCCAGGACTTCTGGACCCTAATAAGCCGGCTGTCAGGCCACGGGAGACGCGAGGAAGCTAAATGCATATTGCTAAGTAAAAGGAGCCAGTCTGAGAAGCTGCGGACGGTGACACTCCAGCTATGTGATGGTCTGCAAGAAGCAGAACTCGAGACAGAGAGACCTGGGCTGCCAAGTGTTGGGGAGCGGGCTGGGGGGGTAGGAGGGGCAGCTGCAGGGGCAGGCGAAGCAGCCCTGCAGTGTTTGTTTGAGTGTTGGATATTTTTAAAGACCGTGTTTATATGTTTATGTCTCATCAGGCTGTGTCCAAGTGATGGAAAAATATCACGTGCAATGTGTGAGACGGACAGCGTCAATGTCCTGTGTCAATTCTTACCAGACACAGAATTCGACCCACCTTTCAGTGCACTATCCACAGTGTGGATAGTCATCACTCTTAGTTGATTTGCTTTTTCATTTTTTCCTGGTGAGTTTTTTAAAACATAATTTTTTAGTTGTAGAGGGACACAATACCTTTATTTTATTTATCTATTTTTATGTGGTGCTGAGGATCGAACCCAGAGCTTCACAGGTGCCAGGCAGGTGCTCTGCCACTCAGCCCCCACCCAGCCCCATTGAATGGTGACTTCCTGGGATGTCATGAGGATGTACTTGGCCAGGTCTGCAGAACTGCAGCCCCCAGGGGGATCCCAGTGTCCAGCTTGGCTCCAGTTAGCAACTGCGTTCAGTCCTGGCTCTTAACTGTAAGGGCCACCTCCTCCACGACGTAGCAGGGCAGGGGAGCTTGTGGCCAGGGGTGGGCCACATGTGCCTTCAGGACTTGCTGCCCCATGTATGAACCTCAAACTGCTCAAGAAAGGAATGAATGAACCTCTTAATTCTTAAAACATGAAAACAAATATCAATAGATGTTTCAAAAGGAAAAGGCCTCGGACCTCAGCGGTGGGGGCCTGTGACAAGCCAGCAGCTTCCTGCTCTTCTTCCTGCTGCTCCCCTTCCATGCTGTTCTCCAAGACGAGTGCCCAGAGTACAACTGCCAGCAGACCACATGCCCAAGACCCTACCCATCCCTGGGAAAGGTCCCTTCGCCCTCCCTGGGCAGTCTGGGGTCAGTCCTCCTGAGCCCTGTCTCTGGAGCTCACGGCTGCTGCCCTGCTCACCAGGGACAGGCACCGTGACACCAGCAGCAGTTCCAGCGCTCCAAGACACAGCAAGAGGAAGCCGAGTGTCCAGGGAAGGCCTCCTCCCAGGGGGTCACCCTCCAGGTTGGGCCTGCTGAGCGTCTGTCCCTGGGGAAGCGTCTCATGGAGGGCCTGGCCCAGTCTCAGTGCTGGGCAGTAGGAATGTCTTTGACCTTCATCACAGGAACCAGGGTGACCCCATGGCTCCCAGTGTGCTGCCCCAGGGCCCTGGCCTACACAAGCATGGACTGACCACCACTGGGTGAAACGGAGGCAGCGGTCTCCAACAGCAGAGGCAGAAACCTGTAGCCCCTGCAAGGCCGAGAACCCTCCAGGCAAGGCGACCACGTCCCCCCAGGGAAACCAGACGCGCTGGAGAGAACGGCAGCAAGGGAGCACATCGCCCGGTGGACGTGTGTGCAGTCGCCGTGCGCACAGGGCGCTGGTTTTGTGATATTGATAGGCCTTAAAATAATCGTATTCGAAGTTAACTTCTGAAAACAAAATCTCCTCCAAAAATAGCAGATATTCATATTCATTAAAGCATGATTTAATTTTCCTTTATGCTGATTGTGCTATTTAACAAAACAGTGTGATAACTACTTCTGGCACATGCCCAGGTGCCCCGGTCTCTCTCTCAGCCATAAATGTCAAGTTCGAGTCACTGGCGTTTTTTAACCTGACTTTAACTTTAAAATTTTCCAAATGGTTACTGAACGTTTTTCGATATTGAATTTCAGGAACAATGCAGGGAAGCAATGACAAATCCCACTGACTCTTCTCTTTATACCAAGTGTTTTTACATGAGAAATATTTCCTCTACATGCAAAATGCCTGGCAAGCCCAAATCAATTTCTGCTCAGCGTGGATATTCTCGAATGTAACATTTATTAGCATGTGCGATACATCAACCTGCATGTTTTCATAGGTATACTCTGATGTAAGGTCTCTGGGCTAACGAGAAACAATATGAAATGGAAACTCAAATATTCAGTGAGACTAAAGGGAAATAGGTGAAAAAATATACAAGACTCTCTTCTCTTTCTTTGAAATTCAAATGATGGTTTAAACAAGGCTTAGAGCATTTGATCACGAAAGGTACGTCCTATGAAGCACGTAGACACGTATGACATCACATGTAGATGTGGTGCACCTGGGAGCTACACCACAGGACGTCAGGTACGCGCATCCACCTGTGAGGTTGCCAGGCTGGGGCGTCACAGATGAAGGGGCGCAGCATCAACCAGAACAGACTGAGAATCAATGGCAGATGTAAGTCTTCAGGGCCACCACAGAAGGTCAGCACTGCACGGGTGACCTCAAGCGCAGCATCCACTCCTCTACCAAAGGGACACTCAGCGCTGCTCACGACCAGCTCAAGCCCATGTTCTCTCCCAGGTCACCCAGGGGGACCCCACGCACACCACAGCTGGGCACAGAACCAGACAGAGATGACAGTCAGAAGCCGGGGTCTCTGACTAGGACTGAAGTCAGTGAGGAAGCAGCAGCCAAGACGGAGAGCACCTGCCTAGGTGGGAATTAAACAGCAGCTCCCAAAACCACAGATCAAAACCACAACAGAATGATTGTCAGAACCTTGACCAGGGCAATAGTGATGGTGCATCAAGAACTTACTGGATGTTAGATAAAAATCCGCAGGGCGTGGTGGAAGCAGTGCTGCCCGGGGAGCGTCCGACTAAGGTCCACATTTGGAAATCCTAGTGGTATAGATTCAGTGACGTAACTTCCATCTTTAGAAGCTGAAAGTAGAACGTTGACCCAAGTGAAGTGAGAGGGAAAGTAGCGAAGCCCCGGGTCAGTGACACACAGAACAGAGAGGCAACGGAGAAACTAACGAACTGCACCCTCTGCCTGAAGAGGGAGGATTTAATCAGCTGCAGTGAAGACCATGAAAAGAGGGCAGAGGACCTGACTGGTCCTGGTAAGAGAAGGGTGGGCGGTGCCACAGAGCAGCAAGGAGTGGGGACAATGGGGACCTTCATGCACACCCTCAACAATGACCAGGGGACTTGGCCGGAACAACGTGGCCACCCACGAGGTCTCAGCCTCTGGGGCGCCCCTGCTCACAGGCGGAGGACACCTGCCCTTTCCTATAGTACCACAACTCCCCCAGTTGATGTCCAGACCCCGCCCGCCCTAAACACAACCCCAGAAATAATATTTGTAGAAACTGACATGTTGGTTTGAAACTCTACAACGAAATGGAAATAACTTGAATAGAAAAATCAATATTTGAAAAGAACCAAGTGAGTAAGCTACAGCACTTAAAAATTTACCATAAAGCTATAGTACGCTACTGAGGGAAGAACAGGAAGATTAATTACTCAAACAAGGTCCCTAAAGCGTACCTCACTGATTCCTAAAGCACCAAGTGATGAGGGCAGAGGAGGCGTGGCCTCAGCCACCGTCCCCAGCACCAGGCCTCCAGCTCACGCCACACTGTGGGCTAAAAGCCACGGAGGCCCCAGGGGACAGCTCGGGAGAGCATCTCCAGGACTGAGGGTGAGCGGGGTCTCCCACAGGAGGCAGCACCCGGAAAAGAATAAAACAACAAGAAGTGTGATGGCATCGGACTTAGATGTCCTCATTACAAGACAGCAGCAATAACCGGCATGGACACTCCACCATCTCAGGAAATACTTCCAAGACGTTTCTGCCAAAGAATTTTACCAAAAGCATGTGAAGACTTCCTAACCCATTGATAAAAAAACCAACAACCCCATTACAAGCAGGCTGATGGATCAAGGAAGAGGTGCATGTGGCCAGTAAAGACCTGAGCAGGTGTCCCATGGATGGCAAACCCGAACCCCGGAAGATGTCCTGCACCAGCAAGAGGGTAGCTGACCTGAGCCACCCATGGTTCCAAGTGTCAGTAAGAACATGTCCACTGAGTGCTCAGACTTCTTTGGTGACATTTTAGAATGCTGTAGCCACTCAGGAAAAGATTAGGCAGTTTCTTCTAAAACAAGCATGTGCCCAGGCCACAAAGTCAGATGTGGGCAAAGAGCTCCTCCAGGGTGTTCCTCATCTGTCCCCACAGGAACCCCAAGCTGCGAGACCTGTCCATCAGGGTGCAGGAGATGGCAGATGGTGGTGTGTCAAGGCACAGGGAGTAATGGCAGGCGCATGCCCACGCCACCATGCCCAGCAAGCAAGAGAAACCCTCAGCCAGTTCCTCCAGCAGACTCACCATGGTCACCTAGTGCAGGTCTCCAGCTCCTCCAGCAGACTCACCATGGTGACCTAGTACAGGTCTCCAGGTCCTCCAGCAGACTCACTATGGTCACCTAGTGCAGGTCTCCAGGACCTCCAGCAGACTCACTATGGTCACCTAGTGCAGGTCTCCAGCTCCTCCAGCAGACTCACCATGGTGACCTAGAGCAGGTCTTCAGGTCCTCCAGCAGACTCATCGTGGTGACTTAAGTCAGAGCCACGTGGTTCCTGGGTTGGAGTGGAATGGTCAGCAGGAATGGGGACAAGAAGTGTCCACTGTCTTCCTCACTTAGCCAGTGTGTTTCCAAAGCACACTGAACACTACCTGGAGATCGTCTTGCTCACAGTTGCAAATTCAAACTGAAAATAATCACAAACGTGTATCAGCTTGAGTTGCTCATATGCAGGTTGAAATGTCCAGGGCTGAAAAGTGCCAACATCTATAGCTTCCATTTAAATGTATCAAAAAGAAAATGAGATGTGTTGGTGAACGAATGGAGAGATGGAGAGACATGAAAAAAGAAGTGCAATACATTGCTTATGGCTCAGGAGGGTGCGGTGGGTGTTCGGGACTTCTCTGTAAAACTCTCTCAACTTCTATGTGCATTTGAAACTTTCTATTATCAAGGGTTGAGAACAAGTGTCTTCCCAACATTTAATGCAGTCCAGGCTGATTTTTGGAATTTCAAAACTTAATCTCATCACCTGATGAACTCTCACTGCTGCACGTCTCCGTGTTTCAGGACAGATAAACTTCTCACTAACAGCAGCTTGCTGAAGCCTTCACATCACCTATTACCTTCAGAACTTCCCATGCATAATTCTTTGAAGAATTCTTAGGACAATGTGACTGAAATGTAGAGATCCCCTTCCCAGAAGGTTGACCCCCCGGGGAAGCAGACGGAGCCTGCCCAAGTCCCTCAAGACCTGATAGGCTAAGGCAGGCAAGGCAAGGGCTGGCCTGCCTGTCACTTCCAAAGGCTAGCCAAGTAGGCACATGAGTGTGACCCACGATGGCATCTGTGACAATGCCTGCCAGACTTTGGTATCACACCACAATGTAAATGCCACTAGGTTTTGTGAAAGAACCATAAATGATTCTAAGCTTCCAAGTGTCTAACTCGAGTAAAATAAGTATTGGTCACAGCTTCGTGTATCATCAAAAATTTTATTTAAGCCAGGTGTGGTGGCACACACTGGTAATCCCTCCCAGCAGCTTGGGAGGCTGAGGCAGGAGGATCTTCATTTCAAAGCCGGCCTCAGAAAAAGTGAGTCTCTAAGCAACACAGTGGGGCCCTTTCTCTAAATAAAATACACAATAGGGCTGGGGATGTGGTTCAGTGGTTGAGTGCCCTTGAGTTCATTCCCAGGTATCCCCCCAAAAAGAAAAAGAGAGAATTTATTTAAAATTTCCCTATAAATGCAAATTATTCTCTCCAATGTTTAAATTTAAAAGAATTACCATATCCTTCATAGTAATGTCAGAAGACCTTTGACACAATAAATCTTCCAAAATTCTAATTTTATTAACTCTATTAAATAAAACCACATTTAAAAAAATGAATTGTTTTGTTATTTTTAGGATCTGATGACATTGATGTAAGACACACATTATTTAAGTAATTGCAAATTTCTTTTCGGATCATTCATGACCATGTAAGTAGCTGTTGCTTCATTTCTCACAGGTGCACCCGAGCTGATTGGTTTAGATAACGAGCAAAATTACATCAGAACGAAGACAGCCATCCAGTGGAATAGCCATTTTCTCATAGGAATGGACGCGTGATCAGATTCCTCCTTGGAGGATGCGCTTCTGAAAGGCGAGCTGCTCCCCCTGAACCGTGTGTCCCCTGGTTTCCCCGACAGTGAGGCCCAGGTTTCACTGGCGATGCAGCCTTGCCGTAACACTTGCTGAGATGCGGAGGTCCCGCTCCTCATTGTCATTCTGCAGGTACTTTATTTTTAATGCCTTGATGATGAAAGTTTTTGCAAAATAAATGACTTCAACCCATAAAATACATTACAGACCCATCCCAGCCACTCTTCCCCTCGCGCTGGAGCCCCAGCCCGGCCGGTGCTGCTCCTGTCCCCGCCCACAGAGCCCCACGAACAGGCTTCCATATTTAATCATGGCTCTGGACAAGGACACAGGAGGAGCGGGCTTCATCAGTGCGGCTATTAGAAATAACTGTTTATGAATAAAATATCAGCACAAATGCTCACCATGTAGGAGTCTGGACTCAGACATCAACGGCAGGCTGGGTCGGGTCGCCTGCCAAACCTTTTCCGGATGATCCCACTGACGCAGACGGGCTCGGGGTCTGCAGACCTGCTCCTGGGGTGTCCTGCAGGCCCAGCCAGAGCTAAGCTTCCCACCGGGCGGTTCCTCAGCTTTTGACGCTGGAAGGGAGTTCAGATGGATTCCTGGGGTGAGGGGCAAGGTTGCCAGGTGTGTGTAATTAAATATCTTTCATGAATGAGGAAGACAGAAAACCCTGTTTCCTTCAAAGCCACCTTCCTGTACTTCACAGAAGGAACGGTTCATGCCACATTCGGCTCCTGGAATGTGGAAACAGTAGAGATTTACACTCTGCTGGTCCTCAGATAATTCCCTGGCTCCCTCCACGGCTGGTGCTGAGGCTGGTGGAGGGTGGTGTGCCGGGACCTCAGGGAATCCGCATGGGGGACTTGGGCCAAGAGAACCAGGAGAAACTCTGAGCATGTCATCTCGGGAGTGTTCCTCCTCTGGAATCATTTTCATACCCCAGTGTCGAGCCTGAAATTGAATTGGAGACGTCATGGATTGTAAGATGCATCATTAATCTATGAACGGATTTTCTGGTTAAAAAGGGAACCCGGCCTTTCATGTAAAGCTTGTTTGCAAAGCATGTCATAATTGTGGGGATATTAAAATCTGAAAAAGACACTGCGTCCCGAGCAGGACTTCCAAGCTGGCGCGTGTTCCTCTGCAGGTCCTCTGGCCCTCCGTTACCTGCAGACCCTTGCGTGCACATTCCACCTGCAAGACCAGCCTGCACATGGGGACAGGTACTGCCAGGTGAGCCATATGACGCTGCTGTTCTCATATGGCAAAATGAGTCCAGCAATTTCTTGTGGTTTGACCAAAAATAATAACAGTAACCAGGGCTCCTGACGTGGCTCAATGAACATGCTCAACACCATGTGCACAGAGGTTGCCAGATCTTTGAAGATGAGCTTGAGCTAGACACCTTTGTCCACTTCTATAGAAGGGGAAGGTGCACAAGCACCTGGGTGTGTGCCAAGTGGTCACTCCCAGAAGGGTCCTCCCCTAGGTCCTGGGGACCTGTCCCTCCACCTCCCTCTTCCAGTCCTGTGTGCTTTGCCTTTCAGACCCCACACACCCCGGCATGCTTCAGCCAGCTGCCAGGTAAAGAAGCCTCCTCTCAGGGGAGACCCGAGGCTCTCGGGGACTCCAAGCTGGAGAGGGTCCCGAGTTGCAGCATAGCCGAGCGGCATGGGAGCCGAGGCTCAGCAGCTTCCCCTCTGAGCAGCTGGAAGGGTTTCGTCGTAACCATCTCTTTCGGTCAGTGTGCAGAGAGACAGTGTCACAGGGGTCCCACCCTGGCTCTGAGAGCAGGCAGGGGTTGGGTGGGGAGGGTTTATTCTCTTAGCAGCAAATCACCCAGTGCCACCTTGTCCACAGACTGGCCTAGATGCAGACCCCAGTGGATCCAGCCTCTGAACAAGGAGGGAGAGCAGATCAGGTCCCGTCCTGCAGAAGCACCCAGCACAGAGCACACTGAGGAGAGAGGGCCTAGGAAGGGAAATCCGCATGGTGCCTGGACCGCCCGGGAAAGCCAGGGTCCAGGAGAGCCACGGTCACCTGCATCACCTGCAGGGTTCACGCTGATCATTTTGCTTTAGTCACTTCCACTCGGGCTTGAAAACCACACGGTGTGAGTGCGGCAGGATGAACGTAGGCTTGCGGTGCATGGGGTGAATCCAGCAATGGGGACTTAGCTCTCACCTAGTTCTGAGGCTGGACGTTCAAGGTCAAGGAGTGCAGATGTGGTGTCTGGCAAGGACCTGCATCCTGGTCACAGATGGCACCTTCTCACATGTCCTCTCATGCTGGAAGGGTCACGGCCCTGCCCAGGCGGCTTCTGCAAGGATCCGAGCCCTGTTCTCAAGGTCTGCCAGGCACCCCAGAGGCCGAGTCCTAACCATCACACTGGTGGTTGATGAGTTTCAACACGGGAATCTGCAGAGGACACAGACATCTGACCACAGCAGCAGAGTCTGCTCCATTCAAAGCCTGTCTTTAAAGGGCAGAGGGAACACTCCTGGGTGGACCGCTCGGTTGAAAAGCTTTCATACAACCAGGGTCCGAGGCCACGGGGAACTCCCATCGCCCCCTGGAGACCAAGGCTAAGTTGAGTTTCCTGCCAGTAACTCCTTCACTTCTTTTCATGGTTTGGCCTTATGTGAAGGCCCAGCTTTGCCTGTGTTTGAATCTCTTAGAAAAGATGCTTGTGTCGGGCTGAGCCTGGGCTCTGAACCCCAGGGTCTGAGCTTGAACCTCAGCACCTGCACTTGTAATCTCAGGGGCAGTTGGGCAAGACCTTGGGCCCTCCACCCTCCCAGCCTTCTCCTTTGGATGGCAGTGATGTGGCCGTGAGCGCCTGCAGTCCTGCTGTGAGGAGCAGGCGAGCCCACACGTGTCCAGTGCTCAGGGTGGAGGGCCTGCCCAGTGAGCACCGCGCAACCATTTGCCAGCTCCTCCTTCCTCCGCCAGACTCCTGTCAGCCCACGCCATGGCCTCTGAGCTCTGTCCTCCCTGATGCCTGAGGAAGCACTTCCTTTCCCTCTACCCTCCTGTTCACCCCCAACTCTATAAACAACCTAGAGCACGAAGGTGGAGTTTCTGGGTCACAGGACGTGCACGTTTTCCAATTTGCTAGAGAGACAGATGTCCCCAGAGTCAGTGCGTCCACGCAGGCTCCAGCCACGAAGCCTGGCCGGCGCTCACGCTGCCGATTCTCCAGCGTCCACCAACCCGGAGGCCGTGGAGAGCCTTCCCCTGGCAGGGGCGGTTTTCAGTTTTCTGGTAACTAACACGTGTATCTTGGCATACGCCTGTTACCCATTTCTGGATTTTGTTTCCTTGTTTTCAAATGCATCTCCTTGAGTGTTCGGTTAGCATTCTCTACTGAGCTGCTTTCCATTCGTACAGATTTGGAGGATTCTCGGTGTAGTCTGGGCCCTAGTCATTCAGTGTCAGCGACAGAATCGACTTTGTCGTCGAATCCATTCTAAACGCTGTGTTTCAGTCTCTGAGTTGAATTTTCACTTTATAAAGTTGTCTTGGATGTGGGAAAGCTCTGATGTTGAATGTAGTTGGAATCATCTACTTTTTGTTTTATGATTTTTTCACTTGTTTCTGATAGAAATAATCCTTCTCTACTCGACCATCATGACACCATCGGCTCTATTCACTTCAGAAGCTGTGAAATGACCTTGCTTTTTACATTACGTTCCTTATCGTGCTTGAAACAGACTTTAGTGTCGGGTAGAACACAAGGATCCTTCTCTTTCAAATGTGTGGTCAGTGGCCCCACGGCTGCTGTCCTGGTCCTTGTTCTTCATGGACATACGATGCTGTTGTTCTCGCATGGCAAACTGCCTTCTTCATCTTGCTGTATCCTGGGGTCTATGTTCCATTCCATTGATAATCGTGTTTGTTTTAGCAAAATCCCGCCATCTCTGAGTGAAACTTCAGTCTTAGTATGTAACCCTTGCTGACCCATGTGCACAAGGTCACTGGTTGAGAGCCTTCTGGAGCAGTGCCCCTGCTTCCTCAGGCATTTGTAGGTGCGCCTTGGGCTCAGAGAATCCACTTCCAAGACGGTGCACTCACCCAGCTGAAGAGTCGCTGCTGCCTATGGGCTGGGAATCGCCAGAACTGCTTTTTGAGGGGCCTTGTGTGCAACTAAGTAGTCTCCTCTGCAAGCTTCTTACATACCTAAGTGACAAATGACACTGGTACCAATTGGTATAATTGTAGTTGCATTTTTCTAAGTATTTGTTGTTATATGCAAATGCAAATGAGTTTTGGTTTCGGCTACAGATTCAGCCAACTTTCTCAAGCCTCATCAATCACTCCCCAGGTCCCCTGTTCCTCTGGCCCAGGTAGCCCAACCTCTATGTTTGTCTTTTTCAGCATTTTGTATAAATGGACTGAAACACACAGATGCACACCACTTTGCCCCAGCCTGTGGGTCTCTGAGTCTCTTGTTTCTTCCTGTGTTTGGTGCTGACACTGGACCTCATCATCCTGATTCTACACTGTGTGTCCTGGATTTTGTAGCCTCCTTGAAAGAGTGGAGGACTGTGTTCTTCCAAGAAGTTGATTTGTGAACAGAGAGCCCCATCCTTTGAGTCTGGTTGCGAGCCTTCCTAGGGTGTTTAGAAGTCTCCTTCTCCTCGGTGAGCGTTCCCTCCACTTTGTCCCTTCTGGGGATTCTGCCGAATGTCTAGCTGTTCATGGGAGGTTTCACTGTCACTGGCTGGAACGTGGACATCCCCCGTTCTGTGAGCCTGGAAACGGTCGGCCTGCATGGCCCTCACCAGGCTCCGGGCGTTCTCCATCCACATGTGGCTTAGCACTGAGCATCGACCTCATGGGGGCCCGCTGAGGGTTCTGGGACTCCTTCCCCCTAGAGCTCTCTCAGCTGTGGTTCTCTGCTCTGCAAGTTCCAGCCCTATGATCAACCTCTGCCTTGTCCACTCCACAGAACCCCTGTGCGCCCTCTGTTGTGCAGTGACTGGATCAGAAGCCCACAGCTCAAGGACGCCCTGCTCGTCTGCCCAGGGGTCACGGTCCTCGACAGCCCGCCTTCCAACGTCTGTGAGTTTTCGCGCACCCTGCATCTGAGGAGTGAGACTCCAGCACCAGCCACCAGGTCGGGTCTGAAGGAGTTCCTCCCCATTTCCCCCCAGCTCTAAACTATTGCATTCTATTTATATTTTTGTGGATATTCCCCAAGTTTTAAATTTAATTTGAGCTTAACCAAATTTGATCAATACCTTTAACCACGTCTTGAGCACTACATTCAAATGCATTGCTTATAGTTCTCTCCCCCCACACCACACAGAAAAGCTATTTTTAAGATTTTTAAGCTTTTAGCTTCACCTTCTGTTTTGACTCCTGAGATTACAGTTATTACTTCATTGAACACAGTACAAGTGTGCGTCGGCTCACCCAGAGCCTGCTCTGTGTGTGTGTGTGTGTGTGTGTGTGCGCGCGTGTGAGAGAGAGAGAGAGAGAGAGAGAGAGAGAAAGGAGGGAGGGGTTCTTGAACCCCAGCTGCCCCTGGGGGACCGTTTTTCTTGTGACTGAAGTGCAGCTTACGACTCCTGGTGGTAGTGAAGCTCGCGGTGTGAACTTGGGGTGTCGACTTGAGCAGGAAGGGACACTCAGCCAGCTGGCCCAGCGTCTCTGCTGACCAACCACTCTGCTGACTCCTCTTGCTTCCTCGGGAGGCACAGAGCTGCCCCGGGAGCTGAAGGGGCCCCGGGTGTCTGACCCTGGACTCAAATGCCTGCGCGGTCCTGGGCCTCCCTGGTTCCCAGAGCAGATCAGGGAGCCAGAGCACCAGGCAGGGAAGACCTGGCCTTCCCAGGGGGCTTCCTCCAATCGGCCAGGGTCCCAGACAGACAGAAATGTTGCCTGGAGAGGACTCTCTTCTCCCTGCCCGGGACACCAGAGCTCCAGGTCCCCTGGTTCCTGGGCCTCAGGACTTGCCCAGCAGTCCCTCTGGCTCTTGTGGCTTCAGCCTCCCATGGACTGTCACAGCCTCAGCGTCCCTGGCTCCAGGTTTCAGATGTGGACCTCACCATGGCACGGCCTGCGTGGTGTCCAGCATGCAGAGGTTACTGCGGGACCCCCGTCTCTGCAAGGGAAGCCAATCCCACCGCATCCCTCCTCAGAGCTCTCCGGAGAGCCCAGGAGGCAGGCGGCGAACTGATGTGTGTGTTCACGTGGGGAGTGGCCGTGCCTGCATCCCGAGCAACTGCGTCCCTCAGGAGGACAGCGGTGGGTGTTCTGCTAACACCTGGGCCTTGAGGTCACCCGTCACTCCTCAGAAGGCAATGGTCACCTCCATGGTCACTCCTCTGGTCTTGGTCTGCAGCTTCCCTGTGCCTTGCCCAGCTCTGGGTTTATTTATTCATCTTGCTTGAGTTCCATGGAGAACGTGGAGAGCGCTGTCATTCAAGGATTCCCGGAAATTCTTGGTCTTTCCTGTGGAATATGGATCCTCCCATTCTTTTTCCCTGGCTTTCTGGAGCTGCAGTTAGGGATGGAACTCCTCACCCTGTTTTCCAGGTCCCTCACACGGACTCTCACACTTGTCTGTGTCACATCTGATGACTTCTTGATATTTATATTCCAATTTGTTGATGCTACATTCAAACGAGCATGGGATGGGCATTCCTGAAAGCTTTTGCACAGCAGAGGAAACAAGAGCAGGAAGAGGGAGCCAAGAGAATGGGAGAAGGTCTTAGCCAGCTGCTTCGCTGACAGGATAAATATTAAGCTAAAAAACCTTAACCTCAAAAACAGTCATAAGCCAAACAATAACTGGGCAAAAGAACTAAACAGATATTTCTCAAAAGAAGAAACACAAATGGCCAACAAATATATGAAAAACTACTCAGCATCCCTAGTAATCAGGGAAATGCAAATCAAATCTACACTATTTCATCTCACTTCAGTTAGAATGCAACTTGTCAAAAACACCATAACAAATGCTGGTGAGGATATGGAGACAAGGGTATGCTTGTGACTGTTGGTGGGCTACACATTAGGACAACCTCTCTGGGTTCTTCAGAAAACTAGGAATGGAACACCATACCACCTCGCTATCCCACTCCTTTGAATTAATCCAAAACAACAAAGATCAGCATGCTAACCGATACAGGCCCAGCGATGTACAGCAGCACGATTCACAATGCCAAGTGAAGGAGCCAGGCTGTCAATAGATGAATGGATACAGAAAATGGTATATGTACACAATGGAGTTTTACTCAGCCATAAAGAAGAATGAAATTTAAGCGTTCACCAGTGGACTAGAGAGCATGATGCTACGTGAAATAAGCCAGACCCTGAAAGTCCAAGGTCTAATGTTTTCTCTCCTATTCAGAAGTGAGAAATAAAGAAACAAAAAATATGGGGGGGAGCATCCCATAAAAATAGAAGGGAGATGTCTTAGTTTTTTGTCACTGTGACTCAAAAACCTGCAAAGACAACTTAGAGGAAGAAAAGTTTATCTGGGACTCATGGTCTCAGAGATCCAGTCCATAGATGGCTCCATTGCTCTGGGCCCAAGGTGAGACCAAACATCAGAGGGGAAGCAGCTACAGGGAAGACACCCCCTTCCAGGGCACACCCCAGTTGCCTCCTCTTCCAGCCAGGTCCCACTTACCCATAGCTAACACCCCATCCTTCCAAACTGGGATGGACTGATTAGTTCACAGCTCTCATAATCTAATTATTTTACTCCCCAAATTCCTGCATCAACATAGGTACTTGGGGAAGACACCTCGCATTCAAGCCATAACATTCTGCCTCTGGTTCCCCAAAACTCGTCCCCAGATCTCACAGTGAAAAATGCATTTAGTCCATCTCCATCACTCCCACAGTTTTAACAGGGTTAGCCCTGCCCAAGCCCAATGTCTCACTGAGACTCAAGGTAAACATTTGGTCGTGACCCCTTGTAAAAATCAAAAGCAAATTACATATGTCCAATACACAGTGGCACAGAATGAACATTCCCACTTCAAAAGGGAGAAGGAGAGGCATAGAAAGAAGGAACGGGGCCAAAGGAAAACTGAAATCCAGCTGGGCAACAGGTCTGCTCACCCTGCACACAGCGTCTAGGACCCATGGCTGCAAGATGTTCTTTCCGAAGGACTTGGGTAGCTCCACCCCTTTGGACTGCTGATTACAGTGCACGTGGGCTCCCTTAAGCCTGGCTCTCTCCACAGCCAGGGGCTTTTCTTGGCAGGCAGTCCCCTCTCCTGGCCTCTCTTAATTCCTGTGGTCTCCACTGAAGCTTCAGCTTCACCTTCACGGCTCAGGCTTCACCTTCGAACCCTGCTACCCTTTGTCTGGTCTCTGGCCTCCTTTGAATTCTCAGTGGGAACATTTATGACCCCTTATCTTTAGCATCCTGCAGAACCAGCCTCCCATGGATGACGGCAAGATCTGCCACCAGCTTGCTCAATACCCAGGCCTTCTGGAGTCACAGATGCAGTGGCCTTGGAGTGCCTGGAGGCTCAATATGGGAAACAATTTCCCAGGCACTCCGGCACTCCTATGCAAGGCTGTTTCCATGATCTCTTCTAAAGGAATTGCCTTTTCTATATCCTGGAGCCTGCAATGGATATGGTCTTGCAAATTCCTGAGATGCCCTCAAGCCATCTCATCTAGCTGTGTAAAGTACTTAGACTCCCTTCAGGTGTTGTGATCTCTTTAACAAGCACAATTTTCTCAATCCCAGCTTCACATGCACTTTTCTGGCCAAAACTGCATCCTTCAGTTCTGCTTTCTGCTTCTGATTTTCACAGTAAACCTGGCTAAGAGCTGCCAGCAATATCTCTGTCACCACCTGAATGCAGTACTGCCTTGAAATGTTCTCTGACGGATTTATTAGTCCATCATCTTTAAATTCAGCCTCATGCAAAGTCTCAGGACATGGGTAAAATGAAGCTGAGTTCTTTGCCATAATAAGACACAAGTGGCCTCTAGTCCAATCCTTAATAGAGTTCTCATTTCCCTCTGAAAACTCATGAGTGCAATCTCCATTCCTGTGGCCATTCTGGTCTCTAAGCTCTCACCAGAATCACCCCGTGAGCTCAGCTGACAACATTTTGATGTTTTTCCTGCTTGCATTTTCAAAATTTTCAAAATTCCTACTACCAACCAGCTCCAAGGCTTTTCACCTACATGGTCGGTTTAGTCACAGCAACAACCCTACTCCCAGTATCAAGTTCTATTTTAGTTAGCACTTGTGTGGCTGTGACCAAAATACCTGAGAAAACAACTTAGAAGAAAGGTATATTTGTGGATCATGGTGGAGGCCTCACTTCATAGAGGGCTGACTCTGTTGCCCTGGGCCCCAGGGGAGGTAGCACATCCTGGGGAAAGAGCCTCATGGAGCAAAGTTACTCCGCTCATGGTGGGGTCAGGAAGCAAAGAGAAAGGAGGAGAAGGGGGAAATGGGCTTCAGGGAAGAGGAGTTCCTCCAGGGCACACCCCAGGGAGCCAGCTCCTGCTGCCACCCCCACCTGCCTACAGGATGGATGGATTGGGTTACAGCTGTCACAGTCCCGTCATCTCACCTCCCAATATCCCTACAGCAACTCAGAAACTTTCTGGGGACACCTCATCTCCAAACCATGACAGGAGATCAGTGAAGCAGAGGAAGACAATTGAGGTAGAGGGACCAGGGACAGGAGGAAGGAGGAACCGCGGAATGAAATCGACCAAATTGTGCCAGGTGCACACACGAATAGGGCACAGGGAATTTCACCTTTGTGTGTCTTTATCAAGCACTGATTAAAAAGCAAGTAGAAGGAAGAGCAGTAGAGGAGAGGAAGAGAGCAGCAGGTGGCAGGGGCAAAGGAAGGGGAAGGACAGGGTTAAAACAGAGAAAGCTTTCCCATGCAGGTGTGAATAAGCCCGAAGGAGCCCCACTATTGTATGTAACCAGATGCACTAATAGAAGCATTGGAAAGTTACAGTAGTGTGTCTTTATTTGGCAGAATGTATTGTATTAGGTGCACAATGTGGGATGATTGAATAAAGCTGAGTAACACCATCACTTCATTTACCATCATTTTTTGTTGTGAGACACTTGAAGTTTTGACAGATAATGATCGTATGCATTTACGCTGTGTGAGTGGAGCTACGATGTATGCACACATTGTGGAATGATTAAATTAAGCTAATCGATACTCTCGGCACATCACAAGTCACTGTTGCTACGTGGTGGGAATATTTAAAATTTAAAATCCACTCTTGGCAGTTGTGAGTTGACACACCTCCCTACTAACTGCAGTGCTGGCTGCTCCGCTGCTGCCTGGACCTTCGCCCTCCCACCCTCCCAGCTGCCTCTCTGTGATGTGAAGCTCCAGTCTCGGCAGAGGCCACTCTGGGCTTTCCTAATGCACCATGGAAAGAACCTGGTCTTGAATCCAGAACTGCCGTGTTCAGCACCGCTGCTGCCCGGCGGGACGGCCTCGGCACCCAGGCGGGGAGCCGTGGGGCTGTGGAATCACGTCCTGCACCTGACCTCACTTGCTGTTGCTCCTTCAGAGCTGGAGTCCAGTACAGAGCTGTCCAGACAGCGTCATCTGGCTGTGACCAAAGTCAGACAAGAACAACCAAAATGCCCGACAAGAAAAACTTCCAGGAGGAAAAGGTTTTTTTGGCTCACAGTTTCAGAGGTTCAGTCCACGTCTGGCCAACTCCTTGGCTCTGGCCCAAGGTGAGGCCAACCCCCTGGTGGAAGGGTGTGGTGGGGAAAGCAGCTCGGGACATGGCACCAGGGAGCAGAGAGAGCCCTTGCTCCACAGGGACAAGTGTAAACCTCAAAGACACACCCCAGGGACACCTCTCCCAGCCACACCCCACTTGCCTTCGGTTACCACGCGACTAATCCCTTCAAGTGGATTAATCCACTGATTAGGTTGAAGCTCTCATAACCTGGATTTTTCACCTTTGAACAATCTTGCAGTGTCTTCCACATGAGTGTTTTGGGGACTCCTCATTACTCAGCCGTAGCAGAACTATCAGACTCAAGTTTAATTTTGCTTTGTTTTTCTGATATGAAACAAGGGTGCCCTTGCTGCTGCCTTTGTTCTCGCTCACGGGAACCTCACCGGGGCACCGATTGCGCCAGATCAAAGCGTGCTTCCGGAGGAGCTCATTTCCTGTATCTCTCTTCCAATTTTTTCACTCCAATTTCATGATTCAGAGACTCCTGTGCAGGAAGGGTCCTCTACCCCGGAGGGATGCCAGCAGCCCAGCCCCTGTCCCCATCAGTGGACTCCCGGGTAGTGTGGGAAGCCACTGTGAAGCACGGCTCCCTGGGAGAGGCTGGAGCACAGGGGAGGTGGCCCGTCAGCTCTCTCCCTGGTGTCTCCCTGGGGCTGAGGGGCCTTTCCCCGTGGCAGAGGGAGAGGAAGCAGAAGAGAAGCGCCAGCCTGAGAGCAGCATTTGCAAGAGGAGACTTGGGCTCAGCAGCCCTGCTGCTGACTGGCTGTGTGTATTCACATCACCCCGAGCTCGGCATCTCCGGTTTCAGAGGAGGAAGTGAGCGTGGAAGAGCTCTGCAGCCAGAGGCAGATGGGCCAGGGATTGCGGTGGGCGTGCCTGCCACTCCTTCAGGCTGGAGTGCGGTGCGTGGGGGGCGGTGGAGTCCAGCCCTGGCTTACCTGCAGCCCACCTCCCTGCACCCAGGTGGCACGGGGCTCGGCCAGCACTGTGTGGGCCGAGGGTGAGGCGGGGGAGAGGCACCTGCCTGCCCTGCTTCCCTCCCGTCCTACAGGACTGGAAGTGGAGTGGCGACGGCGGCACTCTGAGACGGAAGTGTTGGTGTCTTGCTCAGCCGGCATGTGCGGCTGAAGTCAAGGAAACTGAGGTCTGAGAGCTGCGCAGGCTGCGGAAATACAGCGGCCATGCACCTGCCTGGACAGATGGCCTGGTCGCGCCTTGGAGTCCACGGCGAGCCCGTCTAAACCCACAAAGCGATAGCGGACAGGAAGGGAAGGAGGAGCAGGGGATGAATGCGCTCCCCGTCCCCGAGTCATTAGTAATTTGTAGGACGGGATCCGCCCGGGGAAGGTGGCAAAGAACGAGCTCCGCCTTGTCCCAGAAGCAGCACCGCGGCCTGAAGACCGGGAGCTCCACTGCGGAGGAGTGAAGAGGCGGCCGGCCGTCTGGGCCTCGGGAAGCTGGACAGGCCACTGGGAGGCTAGGCCTCCCCGACACTGGACACGAACCTAGGATAAGGCACAGTTAATGGTGCCAGCTGGGGTCCCACTGGAGGCAGAACCTCGAAATCACAGCCAGGCAGGGAAGGCAGCAGTCAGGGTGGAGTGAGGCCGGAGATCAGGAAGCAGGGTGGAGAGCCAAGGCCCCGCAGGAGGCCCCCTGCGCCGGCTGCGGAGGGCCGAAGGGCTTCCAGGTTCTACTGAGGACTCCGGAGCTGGACCGGACTCAGGGCTGACCTCTCCGGCCTCCACAAGCGAAGTCGCTGAATCCAAGGGGTTCAGCACAAAGCACCGCGAGGAGCGGCAGATCCACATCCAGCAGAGCTCAAGGAGCGCTGGGGGGCGGTGAGCGCCCAGGACAAAGCGCAAACCAAGTGAAAAATTAAACAGGACAAAGTAGGCGATGTTCTATTGATTAAGTGTTCATTTCGATACAAGGAAATGACAGTTATGAACCTTTATGTGCCAAACAGTGTAAAATCAAACTCGGTGAGGGAAAAATCAGGTTGAAATAGAGAGAAGGTGTCAGATACCCAATAGCAGCAGGAAGCGCTCCATCTTTTGGCAGATCAGGTAAGCAGAAATAAATCACGGAGATCCAGAGGCTCCAGGTATTCTAACTCAGGTAGCGCGTGTAATAGTCACCAGGAAACTAGCTGTAGAACGGTGTCCACTGCAACATTCAGGAGGTAGAAAATGAGATCATAGCTAAGCTCAAAATAAGCTCCTCTGACTTCTAGAAGGCAGGCGTTGCCCAGGCGAAGACTCTGTGGTCATCAATGTTATCACAGCAACATGCACACGTTTCGCTTTTTAAAAATTTTATTTGTTCTAATTAGGTGCACATGACAGTAGAAGGCACTTACACCTTTGATAGATCGTGCATAAATGGAGCGCACCCTCTCATTTTTCTGATTATACGTGTTGCAGGACCATGGCGGTCACGCAGTCACAGAGTTACTTTGATACGTTTGTGCCGCCTCCGCCCAGTCTCCATCCGCCCCCGCTCAGTCTCCTCTGCCCCCGCCCCGTCTCCATCCGCCTCCGCCCCGTCTCCTCTGCCTCCGCTCAGATCTCCATCCGCCTCCGCTCAGATCTCCATCCGCCTCGGCTCAGTCTCCATGCGGAGCACTCGGAATGAAACCAGGCAGCGGCGGATGGCAGCCTGCCCCCCTTGCTTGTATTTTGGTGGAGCAGATGCAAAAGAAGCAGGGATGTGCCCTGCCAGGTAAGGAGCACTGGGGACACGGAGGGCCGGGCAGCGGAGGGGGCAGAGCTGGCCACCAGGCTGCACCCTGACTGGGTGCTCATCAAAGGGCTTATTGCAAAACTAGACTTTGAACAAACACCTGAACGAGGTGAGGGAGTCACGTCCCTGTCTGAGGGGAGTGTCCTGCAGAGCCAAGGACACTGGGGTGGGCACAAGCCTGGGGACCACAAGGGGAGCCAGGGGCCAGGGGGCTGGAGGGTGTTAGTGATGGAGACCCACGGGTGGAGGCAGACTGAGGGTGCAGCGTCTGGCTGCCTGGGGCGAGGACTGGGCTCCGGCCCTGCATGGGACCGGAGGCCCTGGGGCACCTAGGCCAGGGAGTCCTGGGTGCTGACTGGCATTTCCAAGCACCCTGTTGGGGGCCTGGAGGCAGGAGTCAGGCAGGAGGCCAGGGTGCAGTGTGCCTGAGAAAGCCAGCAGTGGTCAGCAGGAGCTGGTGGCAAAGGGCCGTGCTGTACCTAGGAGCCCACTTGTCCCCTCCCCACCAGTCCCTGCCCCCCCGCCTGTCCCTCCACGGGCTGGGCTGCCTGCCTCCCAGCCTCTTCTCTGCGTATTCTGGCTTTCCTCTAGATTGAGACCCTGCTGGGGGCACCCTGTTCCTGACACACCCGGAACCTGGGCCTGGGGTTGGGGACTGTGTCTCTGGACACTTCAGCTGTCACCTTTTCTTCAGGACTTCCAGCTCCCTGGAGTATGTCTTCCCATCTGCCGCCCACCTGGGGTGGCCGTCCTCCAAGCTGGGTCACTCCAGTGTTTATTAAGGACACTTCCTGCCTTGTTGCCAGGCCTGCACTCCTGCTCACCATCCAGGATGGCAGTGTCCACGCTTGTCCCTCATCTCTGCTGACGTCTGCTCGGTGTCCCTGCCCCATGCCACGTCCCAGGCACTCTCACCTCAGAACTAGAGGCGCCCTTCCCTTGGGCTGCCACCTTCCTCCCTGCAGCTGCAGTTTGCGCCCCTCCCCAGCAGGTTTCTGGCCACACCAAGTCCACCTGTGCTGAGCTATCAGCACCCAGTCCTTCCGCCCCGCCCCCCACGCTGTGTGCTGGCCGCACTCTCGGCTCAGGTGAGGTCTGCGGGCGGCCATCAGCACAGGCCCCCTTATGGATCTAGGCCCCCTTGCCTCACCGTCCCCAGCCTTCTCCTCAGCGAGAGCCCAGCAGCCCCAGTGTGTACTGGGAATGTCCCCTCCTTAGTGTGGAGTACCCGTCACCCACTGCCACCTCCAGCAACCACCTGGTGGGCACCGACGAGGCCCTCCTCTCCTTAAACCCACACCTCCATGCCCACCTTCCCCTTTTGGAAACCGTTCACCTGCCCATGGTGGTGGCTCCCTCCCTGATTGTCCTCTGCAGGTGCAGCTGGGTCCCACCCAGAGCCCTGGTTCCTGAAGCCTCCCTGGGGGCCCTGGGCTCCAGAACGAGCAGATCCAGCTGCTGTGGCGTCGGATGCCACCCACCTCAGCCCCAGCAGCTCCAGACTGGACTCCTGGCTTCCCCTATCAGGCCCGTCCTCTGTGCGCCTCCTGGGCTTGGAAGTGCCATGGCCACCCAGCTGGTCGGGCCCGGCATGCAGGTCCTCCATCTCTCGCAGGCTTCCACCTTCTCAGCACCCTGCCCCACCCGCAGGTCCTGGCACCCTCCCTCCAGTGCCATCCCAAGCCAGTCCCCTCTCCCCACTGAACTGAGGCCACCTGGCAGCCCTCGTCCTCTCCCACCTGGGCAGATGCCTCTGCCTTCCCAGCCGGGTCTCAGCGCCCACTGGCAGGGACGGCCACAGGTGAAGCCGTGGAAGCAGCAGGCCCGCGGCCTGGCCACCTCCTCTGAGCCCCAGTGTGGCTTGTGAGGGCCAGAAGGAGCCAGCTGCCCAGCGAGACCAGCCCTGGGCAAGAGGCTTGTGGCAGACTGGGCCAACCTCGACTGGCCTAAAGTCAAGTTGGATCACGAGCAGGAAGTGAGAAAAGCTCCACTGGAATTAAATGCTGTTTGGATCGTGCGTCCAGTGCCAGGAAAGAGTTGCCTTCCAGACGGAGCGGAGAGCGATTTCTGCCGAATAAATGATGGGAATGTCGTCCCCAGAGACATTTCCAAATCTCCTTGGCATCTGGTCTTAATTACACTATCTGCTCATTACCGTCCCCAAGGCTGCATTTCTCAAAATTCCAGGATATGATTTCTCTTCTTTTGTTCAACAAACATTTGCTAGATGCCGATCCTGTGACCAGCACTGCACGGGGAACCTGGCGACACCAGCCTCCCTGGACGTGTGCGCACAGGTCCACGCCTGCCGCCCCGCTCCTCTAAGGGCCCACCGCACACTCCTCTGCAGCTGTCTCAGGGTCCTGCCTCGCCCAGGCACCTCCAGGCCCACAGCGAGCCCAGGTGTCCAGCCTCTGTCCCCTCTTCCCTGGCCTCCCGTCTCTGCCATCCCTGTGTCAGGCTGAGGCTGTGGGAGGGCATGTGGGAGAATCAGGAGGAAGACCAGCAGCAGGCACCGGTCCTGAGGGGCCCGAGGGGCCCTGAGGAACAGCGGGAGCCTCTGCCTGGTCTTCCTGGAATCGCAGCACTTTCCAAAGAGAATTCCACGCGGGCCTCACCCTGCCTTAGGCTCTCAGCAAAGGAAGGCATCTGGGGACCAAGGCTCTGCATTCGGGGAACTTGAGGTACAGTGTCTGCAGCCTAAGGGGCCCGGACACAGGCACCTGGGGAAGGAGGTGGTTTGCAGGCCGACCTGACCGGGCTCCACTCGGGCCCTTCCACTCTCCTTGAGCTCTCCCTGACCCAGAGATGAGCTCGCACGGTCCAGTCACGGAAATGAAGTGCCAGGGGAAGGAAGCAGCTCTCCTCCAGACAGAAGAAACTGGACACACCTGTGGCAGGTGCATGCAGCACCTTGGTTAGGCGGGCGAGTTTGACTTCAAAGGCACCAGCCTCCCTGCTCCTCTGCTCGCCCTGAGACTGGCCCGTGCGTGGGAGGCTGCTTTCTAAACTCAGAACTTAGCACCAAAAGGACAGAGCAGAAGTTGCAGGTCACTTGCTGGGACAGTCAGCCCCCCCACCCCGCCAGGAAAGGTGAGCACAGGGGCAGGTGGGCCACCAGACATGGGGATCAAAGCTCAGGCCGGAGCCTGTTGGAGGTTCAGCCACTCGCCAACCTCTCAGCAGGGCCTCACACTGGCGTGTCTGGCCCTCATGGTGACAGCCTGTGAATCAGACCTTATCCTCGATCCTACGCACTCGGCATTTGGAGATGGGAATGTGGGCTCAGAGAGGTCCTTCAGATTCCTCAGTCACACAGCGAGGAGGGAGGAGCAGGCTTTCCTAACCCTAATGAGGTCTCTTCTGCACTGTGCTGCTTCCAGGTTGGGATAGAGAGGAAGAGGACAGGATCCTGGGGAGAGGAGGAGGCTGAATTAGCCCCTCCTGCAGCATGGCTCAGCCGCCGCCCCCAGGCCTGGGGCAGCAGGTAGAGAAGAAAGAACAGACGGCATCAGGAGGACTGGGAACTCAGAGGGGGTGGCTGTGGCTATTTCCCAGCATCCTCTGGGGCAGGTTGGTATGGACAGAGGGCTACGCTCCCAGTCATCAGGCCCGGGGCGGTGCCCAGCAGATGAGGGTGCCCATCTCAAGGACAGCAAAACAGAAAGGCTGTGATGGAGGGAGAGACGGGGATGAATTCCCAACCCACGGCCCCCAGACTGCAGGGATGGTGTGATACCTCAGATGAGAATAAACAGACTGGTGAAGATGAGCCACGTGGCAGACGACCCTGGCCATTCGATTGGGGTCAGCTCACAGGCAGGCCCAGAGTCACTCCTGCCCCTGACTGGTCTCCTCCAGTTCAGAGCGAGGACACATCTGCTCAATTTCACGGATGTGCCCTTGGCAGCCACGTGGTGAGGTCTGTGTCTCCCCCACTGGGTGACACAGGGGGCGGCTGCTGTGGTCACAGGTCTCGTGAGCGGCAGCTGTCCCCACAGCAGCACCTGTGCATCAAACCCGAGCAGGTCAGCTGAGCGAGGGGCCCGCGGGGCAGACACACGTCTCACATGTCATCGGGAATCAAGACTGATGTGCCCTTAAGAAGAGACACTTTATAAATCAGCACGTGACGTCCTCAGAATCGACTCACTTTCAGTGCACACCCTCCAAAACGCATTGACTAAATGTTTCCATTGCATTTGGTCCCCACAGAAGTCCTGCCGAGGGGACTTCTGACTCCAGCTCTGCCGTGCCAAGACCTGGGACCTCATCACTTCTGTCACCGGGGAAGAAAACACTGAGGTGACTTTCTTTGGTTCATTAGAGAGCTGAGGTCACAGGTGAACTGTCACCCAGAAATCCAAGCGAGAGACAAATCTGGGTGGTCAAAACCACAATCTGTCACCCGGAGCGGGAGCTGCCAGAACCACAGACTCGCGGGGATGTTCACAGGGTCAGCTCAATCACGCCCAGGGCCAGAATGGCCAGTGGGAGAACGGCCACTCCAGGGCCACAGTCTCAGGGTCCCACAACTTCCCCAGCACTGCTGGGGCTCAGGGAACCTCCTCCCTCTGGCACTCGACTCAATTATGGTGCCTGTGGCTCCAGTGTCCCTGGGGCCCTCAGTGGGCCCTGGTGGGAGGAGCCAGGGACCTCCCTCTGGCCTCAGGAGAAGCCCACCCAGTGACTGTATCACCTCCCACCTCCAAATAAGACCACCCTGGGGGCTGGGTTTCCACAGGACCTCAGGGAGACACACACTGAGGACACAGCAAGGTGTGGCGTGTGTGCCGTGGGCCACCTGAAAGCGAGGTCAGAGCAGGGAAGGAGGGAGTCTGAAGAATGGCTCCGGACTTTCCAGAATGATCACAGGCACCCAAACAAGCCCAGGAAGCTCAGTGGACAGCAAACAGCACCTCCAACAGAGAAAAGGACAACCAGGCACCACACTCCTGTTACGCTCAGATACCAGCAAACCAAAGACCAGGAGAAAGACTTGAAAAAGCCAGAGGAAAGCAGAGCACATCACCCATAAGAGCAGGGACAGGGCTCCAGACGTCGCCTCAGAACCAGGCCAGCCGATGAGGATGGGCGCATAATACTTAAAGTGCCAAAATTTTTAAAAATCCATAATTCTATAGGCAATGGAATTATCATTCAAAATGTGGTACATGGACAAAATGATCATTCAGCCACAAAGAAAAATGAAAACCTACCATTTGCAATAAGGTCAATGAAACCAGAAGACACTGGACCAGACACAGAAGGACACACACTGTTGCTGTCTTCCCTGGGGAAGTCAAAGCGGTTATCTGCTGGGAGGAGGGTGGAGAAAGGGAGGCAGGGCTTGATCAGGGCACGCCATGAGCACACATTGAAATATCACATAAGCCCCACTAACCAGAATAATTAATGCATACCAATAAAAAATGAAATAAGATAGTTTAAAAGTTAAAATAAAAAGTAATGAAGGAATACTGATTTTTTTTTTAGGCAAACAAAATTAGGGGGAAGTCATCACCAGAAGACCTGCCCCCTAATACACATTAGGAGAAATTCCTCAGGGAAATGAAATGACACTGGCCAAAACCCAGCTCCATAAGGAAGGAGGGGTGTTGGGAGAAGAGTGAATGATGAGCAGCATCTCTTATTTACTCCTCATTGGTTCAGAAGGTAGCAGATTACAGCATACAGATCAGTGCAATGCAGACGGAATGGGGTAAGAACATGCAGTCCGGAGCACCATACCACCCATGAGGCAGCACAGCGCCATTCCAAGGTGGACGCAGGACAGCCACAACATGCACTGAATACCCCAGGGCGGCTGAGTTGAAATACATTTTAAAATTAGTGTCAGATGAGCTAAGAAAGTAAATGGAAC
>JAJEJO010052445.1:0-66528 GCA_020662805.1 Glaucomys volans
TTCCACTGGGAATAATGAAGATTCTTGCACGGTCTAATCTTCTGGGATACGTGGATGTGATGCTCCTTCTTGTTTTTGTGTTATTTCTTATTGTATGTTTACATTTAAAGATTTTGGTAGAAAATCAGACAGTAAGTGATTTGGAACATAAAAATAATACTGCTCAAGCCCTAATTGATTTTACACGTAATATTATTTTAAGTAGCAGAAAAGATGTCATGGGACAGATCAACAAGAGTTATTGTACATCCTCAGTTAGCCTAACACAGCCAGACTGCCTGGTTGCTTTAGCCCAAAACAGGATGTGCCCCCCTCTTAGTGAAACTGTTTTCACAGTTCAGGGACCACAGTGGATTGCATATAAGATTGATGGGAAGTGGTATCTTGGGTGTCATTTAACTATTTACAAAAAGAAGTTCCACTTTATATACAATAGATGGATCAAAGGGCACTGTGCTGTCTTTGAGAGAGATGCCAAGTGTGCTTAATTGGTTATGACGGTTTGTTATCCTTGACACAACTTCAAATCGTGACGTGTTAAACCTATATGTAGTTTATGAGGATGACCTCAGCTCTTATCGTTCCTAGTAAGATGAAAACCAGAACCAGTTAATGGTTTAGTGATGTTTTGTTTAGAAAAGTAGAACTTGATTTGTTTTGATTATACTAATGTCCATCACATTCCCTTAGAGGTTGTACCACCTCCCTCTCTATGTAATCCCAAAAGAATATACTCAAGCTGAATGTATAGATATAGATAGATCGTGTATAAAACAACAGCAGCTAGAGTGAACTTAGAACTTAGCCATGAAATAGTAAAGTTACAACTAAGCCTCAGATCTTTGAGTCTGTGTTGCTTTATTCTTGTCACCGACGCCTTCCCCCCACCAAGCTGTGTCATGGCCCTTGCTAAGGTTGGACCTCAGCACTTCCCAAGGAGGAAACTGGAGCAGAACACCTGCCCTGGTGTCCAAGGCCTTAACCAAGGGACACTGAGCCCCCTGGCTGGCTTTCCAGCACCTCATCTGGATGTGGAGACAGAAACGTGTGCTCAGAATGGAATAAGCATTCTGAGACTGTGGGTTCCTGCTCAGGAAGGACCATCTCTGGGAGAAGGCACAGCTGCTGCTTCCTGGTTTCCTGGGCTTCTGAGTGAGGTTTTCATTAGATGACACGTCCATTCTCTGTGTCCCTCAGAACTCAGTACCCACAGCTTCTCATTATACCAGAAAGGTTACTGTCCCCTGATCCCAGGAGTGCATGTCCTTAAAGCCGTCAGCACCACAAAGAGAGAGAGAGAGAGAGAGAGAGAGAGAGAGAGAGATTCTTTAGAATCATCATAAAAAATGTAACAAGAACTTAAAGGGCTGTGACCAGCAGTGTGAATGCCATGGGGCTCCACACCTAGTCCCATGCAGCTCTCAGCACTTTACTGATCTGAACTGTGTTTGCTCTCTCAAACAGCTTAGGAATTTGGTATGCCTGTGGGCCTCATTTCACCCCTGACCTCATGTAAGGATAAAGCTGTGTTGATTGAATTGTGGGCACAGGGATGCATGGACACACAGTGCTCTGCTTTGTGCCAGGTAGTGAAGGGACTGGAAGCCAGGTCACATGAGGTGACCTCAGAGTCTGCAGGATTAGGCATCCTGGAACATCACTGTGATCCTATCTTGTGCTGTTTGAAATGTGTCATTGTGATAAAGCCACAGGGATTTGCTTCCTTTTCAAGGTCCACACTTCCTTGAAAATATAGACATCCAGAGCATGTGATATCCAAAACAGGGTCCACCCTAGGGACCCATGAATGTGATTCTTGAGTTCTCCAGCTACAATAGCTATTGTTTTGATGAGATGTTATTTCTATCCAATTACTAGAAGATAAACATGACTAATCTGATGTGATATGCAGCACATATCTACAATTTTTTTTTAATAAAAAAGGATGAATTGCATGGAATTTTCATAAAAAAGAAGGTGAAACAAAAATTTTGTTGGCTTGTCCTAAAGACAGAATAAAAAGACTCCATCTGCCAACAACAGTATCTGGACCACCAGAGCAGATGCAGGAGGAAGAAAAGGGAGATTGAAAAGAGAGAGAGAGAGGAAAGAATGAGCAAAGTGTACCTGGACAGCCCTATAGCTGCTGCAGTTGAGGAATACTAGATATTTAACCAGCACAGGAGCTTATCAGGGAACTCACATGGTGAGTGTTCTGATCTTGTTCTGTAAGGTGGGTGGCATAACTGGTTGAGGAAATGAGGTGCTAAGCTGGGGAATCCCTGACCTTTCCCAGCTTGGTGTTGGCTGATCCCTCATCCTAACCCACCAGGCTGCATCATCCTCTTCCCTCCAGCTCCTTCTGCTCATTGTCCATCACAAGGCCTTCCACACAGGGACACTCCCTCCTGCTCCACTGGACTCTCTGCTCTCTCTTAGGTGTCTTTACAGTCACAACTATCCTTACATACAGTGTCATCACCTTTCATCTCAAAATACCATGTAGACATGAATAGATGGATATGTATACATATGATACATCAAAAATGAACCATAAAAATGTAACCACTGGGGGTGAATTCTATGCATGGTTCCTTGAACCTTGAGCCTATTATTGCATATTATAAAGAGCACTTTCCAGTATATTCTCTGTGATTGCAATGTACTAAATGTTATAAAAATTTGTATAGGATTCCACTCCCAAGTATTCAAAGTGGTAATATTATACCTAATATATACATATATATCTATAAATCACTTGTGTATATATGTGTGTATATCTATACACATGAAAGCTCACACATTACAGATCATAGATTAAGACTGTAGGGTTTTGTTAAAAGTATTGTTGCAGAAAATGCAAATCATCAGGATAGCGGCTCATCTGAAGTGGAAGGTACTTTTGAGATTGTAAGTAAAAATGTGTTAGAGCCTGTTTGTTATTACAGAAATGGCAGTTTTAGCTGACTGAGTTTTTGCCATTATTAAGGCTTGCAAAATTACTTCAGGGGAAGATTCAATGATCCTATTGTTCAGAAAAGAGAGTCCAGAAAGAGCCAACACACAAATACACAGTTTTTTAAATTTTTTAATTTTATTTCTTCTAATTAGTTGTGTATGAGAGTAGAATGCATTTATGCATATATACATTTTGATAAATCATACATAAATGGAGTGTAATTTCTCATTTTTCTGATTATACATATTGCAAGATCACATCGGTCATGCAGTCATATATGGTACATAAGGTGATGTCTGTTTCACTCTACTATCATTCCTTCCCCCATGCCCCTTCCCCTCCCTTTACTCCCCTCTACCTAATCTAAAGTAACTCTATTCTTCCATATCCCCTAACTCTTATTGTGAATTAACTTCCACATATCAGAGAAAACATTTGGCCTTTGGATTTTTGGGATTTGGCTTATTTCACTTAGCATGATATTCTCCAACTCCATCCATTTACCAGAAAATGCCAGAATTTCATTCTTTTTTAAAGCTGAGGAATATTCCATCATATATACATCAGATGTATATATAATGGAATTTGTGTGTGTGTGTGTGTGTGTGTGTGTGTGTGTGTGTCACTTTCCTTATCCATTCATCTGTTGAATGGCATCTAGGTTGGTTCCATAGTTTAGCTATTGGTTCCATAGTATAGCTATTGAGTTGCTATAAACATTGATGTTGCTGTGTCACCATAATGTGGTGATTTAAGTCCTTTGGGTATAAACTCAGGAGTGGGATAACTGGGTCAAATGTTGGTTCCATTCCATGTTTTCTGAGGAACCTCTATACTGCTTTTCACAGTGGTTGCACCAATTTGCAGTCCCACCACATCCATATCTTTTCCCCCACATCCTTGCCAACATTTATTGTTGCTTGTATTCTTGATAATTGCCATTGTGATTAGAGTGAGAAGAAATCTTAGAGTAGTTTTGATTTGCATTTCTGTAATTGTTAGAGATGTTGAACAATTTTTTTTACATATTTGTTGATCAATTGTTTATCTTCTGTGAAGTCTCTATTTAGTTTCTTGGCCCATTTATTGATGGGGTTATTTTTTTCTGGTGTTAAGTATTTTGAGTTCTTTATATATCCTAGAAATTAATGCTTTATCTGAAATGCATGTGGTAAAGATTTTCTCCCAATCTGTAGGCTCGCTCTTCACATTATTGTTTCTTTTGCTGAAAAGAAGCTTTTTAGATTGAGTCCATCCCATTCACAGAATCATCTCAGACCACTGACATCTAATTATGAAAATTTTATAGATAATGACCCAGGTTTGGTAGATGCTATTACTGCCTTGAAGGATATGGATTAGCAGTAACAGATTCCAGTCATTGCTTCACAGGGTATGAATACTCTGGCTTTTGCATTTTTTCCCTCACAATAGGATTAAGTCTAGGATTCTATTCACATGGTCCCAACTGTAGGAATAGGTGGAAATTTTTCTATATATGAACACGATTTTGTTTAAATATCATCACTGCCCTTTTTGCCTTTTCAACTTATCTCCTTCTGAGAATGCACCATAAAACATTTGCTTCACACTGATTCTGCGGGACCTGAGAAAAAGTATTGTGTTTAGATCAATGAAATCATGGTGAAGCCGGGCATGGTGGCACATGCCTATAATTCCAGTGACTCGGGAGCCTGGGGCAGGAAGATTGCAAGTTCAAAGCCAGACTCAATAGCATAGAAAGTCCTAAGCCACTTAGTGAGAACCTGTCTTAAAATGAATGAATGAATGTATACATGAATAAATAAATAAGTAGGACTGGGATATTGTTTAGTGGTAATTGTCCCTGGATTCAATCCCTACAACAACAACAAAATACAAACACAAACAAACAAAAAAGCTATTTCAGGATTCAAACCAATTTCAATATACCAGGTCATTATGTCATTTAGCAAATTTAGAAAAATTCACTGACAGAAAAGCAGGCATTCTGGTGCACCATTAATCCTGTTGTTTTGGTGAACTCTAGAAACACAAGTCCAAAGAACATGACATCATGGAGGAAAAGCTGTCCTACTGATGAGCTTCTAATCAGGTGTAAACTTGTGACAAGGTTATCTCCAATCAGCAGCTCCTGTGCTTCCATTTGGTGCTATTGAGAGCCTGGGATTGCCACTGGGCCATCCTGACTACACTCTACAGCACTTGACAGGTTATCACTCATCTTTTTAGTAATGGTATCCTCACTGAGGTGATAAGGTATCTCATGTGGTTTTGTTTTGCGTTTCCCTTGTGCTTCATGATATTGAACATTTTTTCTCTGTTTTATATTTGTGAATCTTCTTTTGAGAAATGTCTGTTCAGATCTTTAGCCTTATTCTTCAATTGGGATGACCTATTATTTGCTATTTAATTTTATGTGTTCTTTATTTATTGTGAATGTTAACTCTTTCTCAGGTGTGTAGTTTGAAAATATTTCCTTCCCTTCTGTAGTTTGTCTCTAGGCTCTGTTTATTTCATCCTTTGCCATACAACCTTTTATGTTTGATGTAGTCCAACTTATCCACTGTTATTTTTGTATACTCTGTCTTGGAGTAATTCCAAAAATCATTGCACAGGCCAATGTGCTGAAGCATTTCTCCTGTGTTTTCTTCTAGAAGTTTTAAATCATTGAGCCATATATTTAAGTCTTGAATGTATTTTGTATTGATGTATGTAGCTGGTGATATTAAGGGACCTATTTTCTTTTTCCTGCATAAGAGCTTCTTTACTCAAGGTATCTGGGTGAACTCAAGACCTGAGACATCTCTAGACTCATGGTTATGGACTTAGAACATATGCAAGTTTCATATAAGCCTTCAAAGAAGAATTTATCCAAGATCACTGTTGGCTTTGTGGATGGATTTGTGATCCCCATATAAGCAAGCAGGAGGTTAGCAAGCCATATTTAGGAGCCAAGACCTGACTGCTGATGGGTGAGGACAGCTGTGAATCTGCAGGATGAGTAACCAGACTGAAGCAGAATTGGACTGACCTCAGACACATGCAGGAGAAGAATTAGGTAGTATAAGTAAACTCCATAAGGGCTTTAGCTATCAATGCAGAAGAGGATGAAACCAAACCCAGAGCAAGATGAGAAGTCTTGAGGGTGTTTTGAGGATGATGTGGAGTCAAGAATATCTAATGGGAAGATAACGTGACTAAATTCCTTATCAAAAGTCTTTGGAAATCTCCAAATGCAATACTCTCCTCCATGAAGTCCATAATTCCACATCTACTAAAAAAACACCTTGAATTTTTCTCAGAAGGTGGGAAAACTATTCAAATAGCTTTATTCACAGTAGCAGAAAAATGATTACTGAGAATTCATCAGCATCAGAAATGCTCCTTATTGTTGATGCGCCCAGGCAGGATGAATGATATGAAGCACTGATAAGAAATGAACCACTGTGGGCTGGGGATAGAGCTCAGCTGGTAGAGTGCTTACCTCACGTGCACAAGACCTGGATTCAATCCCCAGCACTGAAAAGAAAAAAAAGAAAGAAAGAAAGGAGCCAATTCTTAGCACAGCAGGATGTGCTCTGAGGATTCTGAATAACCTTGAATTACCCAAGGTCAAAAAGAAGCACATTTATGTAGTGAATTGTGCAGTGACATCTCCAGGGTGATAAAAATACATTAGTGTCCCATGAAAATGACAGTATTGTGGGCAAAAATGATAAAGTACTGGCCATAAAATACCACAAAAATCTGTGTCCATGGCTAAAGTGCATCCTTTTCCCCTTCCCCAGTACCTTCTGTTCTTTCGTCTATCTTATGGTGACAATGTTGACACAGGTATAGCTCCCACAGACAATCCTGGAAATGCTTCTCCTCTGCACATCCTCTTTCCCATACAAGTAGCAATGACCCATGTATCTGTATGATAACCACCTGTCAGTGGATACGACTGGACACATGTTGAAGCCACCATTCAGTCTACTACAGAGACACAGCCTGAGTGATCCAGAGAGATGGTAAATGTACCTAGGCACAGGGAAGGCACCAGGTGACATCTGACACCTGCATTTTCTGCAGTCACCTGGTGACCTGCAGGAGAACCCGCCCTGGATGATCCACCTCATGGAGAGCTGAAGGAAGCCCTGCTCTCTGTTCCAGCACATTCCCTGCCTCCATGTGATGAAAGGTAGTCCCCTCTATTGTTTGAGTATATGCACATTGGGGTGTCTTCTTTTTATTAGGATAGAAGACACCTTCACTGATCAAGTTCAAATAATCACGGAATCTTCTCAAACCACTGAGATCATCTAATTATGAAACTTTTATAGATAATGATCTTAAGTATGGTGGATGCTCTTACTGCCTTTAATGATATGGATTAGCAGTAACAGGTGCCAGTCATTACTTCACAGGACATGAATACTCAGGCTTTTGCATTTTACCTCACAGTAGATTAAGTCTAGGACTAAATGAGCAAGGTCCCAACAGGGGAAAATTTCTCCTCCATGAACATAGTTTCATTTAAATACTTTCCCTGACCTGACTGTCTTCTCAACCTACCTTCTTTTGATAATGTACTGCCAAATATTTGCTTTAGATGGTCCTGTGGGACCTTACAAAAGGTGCTGTGTGTAAACCATTGAAATCATGTGTAAACCCTCACAGAGACATCCATGAAGCAAGGCAGGATCTGAGCCAAGTTCAATGTGCATGCTCTTTATGCTGCTTAGACATTTTAGGAAAATACAGTGATAGAAGTACCAGGCATTCTGCCTCACCAGTAATTCTATTCTTTCACGTATACTAGAAACATAATTCCAAACAACATGTTAACCCATTATAGAGGAGAAGCCGTCCTGCCAATGAGTTTCCTCAAAGCGACTTTCATGTCCCTGTTCCTCAGGCTGTAGATAAAGGGGTTCAGCATTGGAGGAACCACAGAGTACATCACTGAGGCCCCTGCAGTCTTCTTGGGGGAGTCAGTCACTGCAGAGCTAATGTACACCCCCAAACCTGTCCCATAGTACAAGATGACAACCGACAGGTGAGACCCACAGGTGGAAAAGGCTTTATACTTTCCTTCTGCTGAGGGCATTCTCAAGATAGAGGACACAATGTGAATGTAAGAGAAAATGATTCCAGAGAGAGGAACACCAGCAAATGTACCCATCACCAAATATACCAGCAGGCTATTGATGAGGGTATCAGAGCAGGCCAGCTTGATGATCTGAGCAAGTTCACAGAAGAACTGGGGGACCTCTGGGACTCTGCAGAAGGACAGACGCAGCACCATCAGGGTGTGGAGGAGGGCATCCAGTGTGCTGAGGAGCACGGAGATCAGAACCAGCAGGACACACAGGCGGGGATTCATGATGACCATGTACCTCAGGGGGTGACAAATGGCCACATAGCGGTCATAGGCCATCGCTGCAAGGAGGCAATTTTCTAAACCACCAAAAATGAAGACAAAGCAGACCTGGGAGAGGCAGCCTGTGTATGAGGAGCTTTGAACCTCTGTTAGGATGTTGACCAGCATCTTTGGGATCGTGCTTGTGATGAAACAGATGTCATTAAAGGACAGATTAGACAGGAAGAAATACATGGGGGTGTGCAGATGGGAGTCAGAGCAGATGGCCAGCATGATGAGCAGGTTTCCCAGGATGGTGACCAGGTACATGGACAGGAACAGGCTGAAGATGAGGGACTGCAGTGCTGGGTCATCTGTGAGTCCCAGAAGAAGGAATTCTGAAACAGCTGTTTGGTTTCTTGTTTCCATGTTGTTAAGGAATCTCAAATATGTTGGGTGAAGAGGAAATGTTCATACTCTAGCAGTAAGGATGTTAGATAACCAGACCTGCAGACTTCTTAGGAATTCCAAACTGGAGATCTGTAAGAAAGTAAGTTTCTCTTGTGACACTGTGACTAACAGTGGTTCACTTGCCCTTTAGAATATAGTTCTGTGGCTTATTTTTAAAAGGAACCCAAGTTTTCCTTTTTCTCTTCTCCCTTTCCCCCTCCCTAATCTGGGGACAAAGAATAAGATTACCTGAGCTATCTGTGTTCCACAGGAAGGAGATGCCTGCTGAGGATCTGAGAGATGACTATCTCCCAAATTAACAAGTGAATGTTAATACACCTTCAGGGGGCCCTGGGACCCCATGTCAGGGCACACCTGGAATGTAGCCTTTAAATCTCTATATTCCTCCTGATGGGCAGAAATCACAGCCTTTGGGACAGGAGTCCCAGTGTCTCTCCTTTGCTAGCAAAGCAATAAACTTTCTTTTTCATTTTTCTCAAAACTGTGTCCTTGTTATTGAATTGGCATTGGGGATGAGGACTGAGCTTTCCCCAACAACACCAACCAATTTTTGGTACTTGATTATGGCAGCCCTACCAACTACTGCACTGACAACCTCCCCTCTGCAACACGTCTTCAAGTATTCAAGTACATTTCAGAATATTTTGTAACCAGTATCATTGTAGTACGAAGTTTAAGACCAGCAGAATGGTAACTTCATGCATGTAGGTGCAAACATGGATGGGAATGTGCCCAGAGGATGGCAGACAGCCGACAGGAGATGCATAGGGGAATTGTTTCCCTCTCCCTTTTTTCTTATTTCCTTCATTGCTTCTCAGGATGAAATTCTAGTGACATCCTTGCCCTCAAGTCCAAAGCATTTGCTGAGGGACTCTGTTACCTGGTTGACTTCAAGAGGAGTGACTTCAGCATCTCACCTGAATACAGAAGATGGAAGGTCTGTCCTCAGGAAAGGCAGAGGGTTCAATGAGGCTACAGACTCCTTCCTGTTCAAGAGGAATCATCTCTGGGAAGAGTCCTCAGTGTTGTATCCTGACTGATGTGAGCTGCTGAGTGAGCTGGTCACAGGATGATCCCTATATTGTCTGTTTCCCTGGGACTCATTATCAACAGCTCCTCATTAGACCAGTTGCTTGACTATCATTCAGATCCCAGGAGTATTTAACTTTAAAGATGAAGTGTGTAGAAGAGAGTAATTAGGGATGACACAGTCCCTGAGCTTGGAGGACATGTGTGCAGAGTTCAGTTCTCCACATTCTCTAGGTTCATCTCTATTTTTTGGTCAAGGCACTCTGTACATCCCAATAAATTCCATTATTCCTTTTAAATTATAAACAAAGGAATCTATATAATTACTAATGTCAGATACACTGATTCCTACTAGAGATATGAAAATATGCCTTCTATATGTGGACATAAGGAATGCAATTGTAAATATCAACTAAGATAGGGTAAAAATACACACACGTGTCTTTTCCTATGTCACATTGATGTTTACTGAATGTTTTGTTTATTTTTTATGTTTCTGCAGAAGACTTTAATCAGTTTATCAGTGTTGACTGCAAAATATATAGGCAGGACCATAACTCCCAGGTTAGAATTTCATAAGTACTTTTTTCAATATTAGTACAATAGTCTCAGTAACATTCTTTAGAAATGGAGATTTTGAGTAGAAATCATGATTCCTCATTTTTAATCCAGGTGATAATTCAATTCCAAAGCCTCCAAAGGTAGTACCTTTCAGACATGTCCACGTGCTCAGCGTATCTGGTCAGATTTCAACCATCACTTAGTAGGTGGAAATGGTTCTCAGTCAATGTTAGTGCTCATTTTAAACACTTTGCAATTAGCAGTGTCGGCATTTCCTGTGTTTTCAACACATTTTACACTATGTTAACTCATTCTGTAGGAATGTGTAATTGCCATGATTTGAAATTGTCAATATTTCAAATTCATGCCAAGATGCAACTGTGATGTCTTCTTCACAACCTTAAAAAAATTCACCTTTTAAAATTCCCCTTCAAATATTGTGAATTGAGCTGCTACAAGCATTGATGTGGCCACATCACTGTAGTATGCTGATTTTAAATCCTTTATGTATGAACCAAGGAGTAGGATAACTGGGTCAAATGGTGGTTCCATTCTGTTTTCTTTTTTTTAATTTTCCCTTTTTAATTTTTAAAAAATTTTAATTTTTTTTCCATTTTTACAGACTGCATTTTGATTTATTATACACAAATGGGGTACAAGTTTTTGTTTCTATGGTTGTACACTATGTAGATTCACACCATTTGTATAATCATACATGTAGATAGGGCACTGATGTCTATCTCATTCTACCATATTTCATATGCCTGTCCCCTCCCTCTTTGTAATACACTAGATGCCCTTCAACAGATGAATAGATAAAAACACTGTGGTACAGATAACACAATAGAATATTACTCAGCCTTAAAGAAGAATGAAATTATGGCATTTGCTGGTAAATGGATGGAACTGGAGACTATCATGCTAAGTGAAATAAGCCAATCTCAAAAAACCAAAGGCCAAATGCTCTGTCTGATATGTGGATGCTAACACACAATGTGGGAGGGAGATGAGAATAGAAAATAAGTGGATTAGACAAAGGGGATGGGAGGGGGATGGGTATAGAAAAGACAGTAGAATTAATTGAACATAACTTTCCTATGCTTGTATATAAATACATGACCAGTGAAACTCCACATCATGTACAACCACAAGAATGGGATCCTAATTAGAATAAGTTATACTCTATGTATCTATAATATGTCAAAATACACTCTACTGTCATGTATGTCTAAAAAGAACAATTTTAAAAAAATAAAAATAATGAGAAAAAAAATTCTCCTTGGCCTCAACTCCTCCCTATTCCTGTTCTCTTTCATCCATTTCACTCCTCCTCAGTTTGTATAGGTTTTTAACTAATGTATGTATATATGTAGGTTAGGGTTATATACATATATATGTGTATATATATGTATGTACATATATATATATATATATATAGAGAGAGAGAGAGAGAGAGAGAGAGAGGTGTGAATTTGTAACTGTACATAGGACAGTTGGGTCAATTTAGTTCCACTGTTCCTCCCTTATCACAGTCCCCTTCCTCCTTCCTCTGATCTCTCTTCTATAAACTCATCCACTTCTTTTTTGTGTGTGTGGTGCTGAGGATTGAACCCAGGACCTTGTGCATGTGAGGCAAGCACTCTACCAACTGAGCTATATCCTCAGTCCTAAGCTCATTCACTTTTAAAAAGAGAAACAGAGGGTGTAGAGAAAGTCATCAATGGGATCACAAAATAAGATAAACTTCTGTAAGGAAATGCGAATCAGTTCGGGTCCCCAGGCAGCTCAGACCCTTGAATCCAGGGGAGCAGGTGCTAGGGGGTGCCCAGTCTGAGTCCTGCCCGGTGAATGCACCCAGAGAACACTCCTTACATGGAAGCTCATGCCAGAGATTTTATTAGGAGGGAGGGAGTGTCCACTCCCAGGGCTGGAAGGAAGAAGAGAAGAAAGAAGATGGCATGGAAGCCTCTTTTGAATGGTTTCATTTTTGCAGGTTGATGACGTTTTAGCCAATGGCTGCCAAGGATGTTTGCAGACAGACAAGCTGGGTGGGGGAGGGATAGCTGCAGCAAAATGGCATGGGCAGTAAATAATTGAGGCTTCATCTTATAACTTCTCTATCATCCACATCAGTACATGATATAAAAGGTAAAATTCTTCTGGTTACAAAAACAGTGCTAACATGATATATTGAGTGGGATGAAGCCAAAGGCCTCTATGGATTTATCTCCATAACCAAAAATGCTCTTCCGTCTTTCCAGAGTCCTAGGACAACGTTGGTTGCCAAGGAAAGGTGAAGAGCTTTGTTTTTCACAAGTGTCCATTCATTTATTTGTGTTTCAAAAGACTGATATGTGTACATGTTTATGAAGAATAATGTTTAGCCCAATTCCTGTATCCACTGGGTAGAGATCAAGTCAGGGTCATTGGCACATCCACTTCTTCAAGGTGTATCATTTTGTTGTGGTGATCACATTCAAGTTTCTCTCCTCTATGTCCTGATATACATTGCATTTCTGTTCATTGTGTTTATCCTGCTGTGCCCCTAACACCCAAGATTATTACTTTTCTCCAAGAATAACATTACATCCATTATTGAGACATCCCTCATTCCCTTCCACACTATATCTTTCTCAAAACTCTTTTCTTATTTTAGACCTTTTCTTAAATTCATATTTGGAAACGATCCTTATGATAATTTTGAATTTAGACAAATTGTTCCTTTTTAGCAAGATGAAACATTTGATGATTTTATGGTATTTTAATTTAAATGCAGCTGAATTTTGTTTTACGCTTTGCATATAGAATTACACCTGTTAGAATTTTAACTCTGAGTAACCTTGCTTTTAGTGAAGACCCAGAAACAAAGCAATCTGAAATTACTTTTTCATTTATCAATTTATAAAAACACATTTAATAAACCCAAATATGTATTACTCTGTGGAAATACAGAAGCCAAGAGTACTTGAAATTATATTTAGCAATGATTTTGCATCTTAATTGTGTAAATTAATCAGCTGTTTCCTCTAACAAACATTTATGAAGATTAATCCCATTATGTTAAATATAACTTACTCATTTTTAACTGTTAAGTACGGGTTGTTCATGAAAACCCAGCTTACTCAACATTTTAAGCCGCATTTTCTCAGCTAAATGAAAATCCCAAAGCAATGGATGCTATACTTTAAAGATTTTATAGCTCTCAAATTTTGCACAATTCAGGACTCATCAGTGTGAGGTTTCTTAACAGCAAAAATGGGCATGTAATATGGGGACTGGCAAAGCCAAGCCAATCCATGCTTCAAGAGTTTGTCCAGAAAATGATGGATCCCCATCAATGCCTTTCTTTTAAGGGAAGTATCGTTTTCTTCCTGGGGCAAGTTCCTTCCTCCTTAAACAAAATCTTGGTTAAGATGACATGGATCCTGGGCTAGGGATATAGGGCAGTTGGTAGAGTGCCTACCTCTTAAACTCAAGGCCCTGGGTTCCATCCCCAACACCCCAAAAAAAAAAAAAAAAAAAAAAAAAGATAACATGCATCCTTCTCCCCAGGATGACTTTGGCCTTATTCACTCTTAGTAAACCTCTAACAGAGCAGTCTTTGTTTCCTTTTCCTGGGAGGCACTTGCAAAGGAAGCTGTTTCTAATTGGGTGAGAATGTTATGCATTTAATTTAAACAACAAATTTCTTCCCATAAGTAGGACTGGATAATCTGGCATTAAAAAAAAATAAAAATAAAAATAAAAAAGAACACTTGTCTTAACCTCCACCACCAGTCTCCCAGTTGCATTCAAGGGGTATGTTTGAGCCAGACTCCATTATCATTACCACAATGCCATCAACTTAAGTGAGTTCCCCACTATCCATTACCCAGAGGCTCTTTGGGGACTCTTCTTACACTAGGCATATTGATATTCAACGGAGGAGGCCCTTGAGGATCCCTTTGCAGACGCTGCCAATAAACCACAGTTTGGCTTTAGTTTCTCTTTTTTTCTTTTCTGGGTACTGTTGTTTATCTTGCCAATTTCCCCATGCATTTAGGTTGATGGGATACTGTTGTTGCCGAAAGCTCAGTCCTTGTCCCTGATGCCAATCCAGTAACGAGGTTGAGGTTTTGCGAAAAAGGAAAAAGAAGGTTTATTGCTTTGCTAGCAAAGGAGAAACCCAGGATACTCCTGTCCCAGAGGATGTGATTCTGTCCATCACCAGGAACAGGAGGGCTGTTAAAGAGGTGACTCAATGGCTGTATTCCAGGTGTTCCTCATCTGGAGTTGTAATTCATTTGTTAATTTGGGAGATAGTCATTTCTCAGATCTTCTGGTACCATGCCCAAAGTCTGGATTACTCTGTTCCTATAGTGGGTGTGCTCTCAAGGGACACATAACTCTGCCCAGGATGGGGAAGATAGGTAATTCTGTTTCCCCTAAGATTAGGGACTGGGAGAGATTAGAGAGAAGCAGGGAGAGAGGAAGAGAAAGAACTGTTCATTTTAAAAATTAGGTTGCAGTGGCAGAGCAGCAAGGGCTACATTCAAAGCATAAAGTGGACCATGGTTACAACAACCATTTTGTTCATATTAGGAAACTCAGACTAACAGGCTTAACTTTGACAGATTTAACATGCCGGAGACACCACAGAGAGGCCTGTTACCAAAGCACAGGGGGACCAGCACTCAGCTTTCTGCCTCTGGCCCCTTGTCCAGGCACAGCATCTGCATCCATTGTAACCACCCTGGGACTCTGAGGAGCAGACGTCCTGGGAGGAGGCCACCCCACGCAGGACTCAGTGAAGGCCCAAAGCCAGAAACTTATTTCTGAAATCACTGTAATGAACAACAATTCTCTTTACTGACTTGGTGCTCTACAGTTAGGTTTTCCTTTTCTTGGAGAACTGATGGCATCCTCACAGATAAAATTCCAATAGTGCAAAATAATCTGAAGCCTCTAAGATAAAAAGCCTCTAATTGTGTAAATTTTGTAAATAATGAAGCTGTGCAGGCTGGGTGATAATGTGACAGTGTAAGGACACAGTTTTCCAGGAACTGCCTCATTTTCTCCCCGAAATTGATCAAGAAAATTCAGTTCGTGGGCCTCACAGCAGGTCCTCCTGTGGGAGGGGCGCCTGTACCCTACCATGGGATCAGGATGAAGGAGTCTCTGAAAGCAAAACAAGTGAAATGGGGACCGACCTCAACAGATCAGAATGGCTTTATTTATTCAGCAGGGGAATGGCACATTTGCAGGAAAGAAAATGACAAGTGTTTACAAGAGGATCTGATTTTTAAAGGGTTTAGTGAGAGTTCATCATAGCAGAATGTTCAGTCTGATTTAATCATTAGAGACAATTATAGTACAATGTGTCGGTTGGGCAGTAAGGAAAACAATTGTACAAGGGGAAATTGTGAAAGTTCAAAGGCAGCTGTCCTCCTTGCTCCCTGGGTTTTGTTGTTTTCTATACCCTTCAGTCTCCTTGTCCTGAGCTTGCCTCTAAGAGTGCACCACAGCAGAGTCTGCTAAAGCTAGAAACACAGCTTCAGAAACATAAACAAAGAAAATTGCTTAAAGAACATAAATTATATGTCAAATGTCTCAAGTTGAATAAAAATAATACTCAGGCTTCAAGCTAATTTAAAATGCACAGGGTCATTATTTTGTCTCATTCTTTTAGAAAAATGTAGTGATGGGAAAATAAGGTATTCTGGTGAACCAGGAGTCCTGTCACTGTGGCTCACCAGATCTAGAAGCCCACATCCAAATTAAATAATAGATGCTAGAGGAAAAGCTGTCTTTCCTGTGAGCTTCCTCAAGGCCTCCTTCATGTCCCTGTTCCTCAGGTTGTAGGTGAAGGGGTTTGTGGGACCACAGTGTACATGACTGAAGCCACTGCAGTCCTCCTGGGGGAGTCAGTGAACACAGGTAATGGACACCCCAAAACCTGTCACATACAACAAGGAGAAAACTGACAGGTGAGACCCACAGGTGGAAAAGGCTTTATGCTTCCCTTCTGATGATGACATTCTCAAGACAGAGGACATTATGTGAGAATAAGAGAAAATGATCCCAGAGATGGAAGCAATACCAAGTAGACCAGTCACCAAATATACCAGATGTTATTGATGAGGGTGTCTGAACAGGCCAGCTTGATGACCTGAGCAAGTTCACAGAAGAAGCGGGGAACTCCTGGGCTGTGCAGAAGGATGGACACAGTGCCATCAGAGCATGAAGGAGGGCATCCACAGTGCTGATGAACAAGGAGAGTAGAATCAGCAGGACACACAGGCAGGAGTTCATGATGACCATGTACCTCAGGGGGTGACAAATGGCCACATAGCGGTCATAGGCCATCACTGTTAGGAGACAATTTTCTAAAACACCAAAAATCAAGACCAAGCAGACATGGGAGAGGGAGCATGTATAGGAGATGCTCTGAGAATGTGCTTGGATGTTCACCAGCATCTTGGGGACGGTGGTTGTGCTTAAATAGATGTCGTTAAAGGACAGGTTGGAGAGGAAGAAGTACATGGGTGCTTGGAAGTGGGGGTCACATCTGATGGCCAGGATGATGAGCAGGTTCCCCAGGATGGTGACTAGGTACATAGTCAGGAACAGGATGAAGATGAAGGGCTGCAGTGCTGGGCCATCTGTCAGTCCCAGAAGGAGGAATTCTGAAACAGCTATCTTGTTTCTAGTTTCCATGTTGCTGAGGAATCTGAAGGAAATGCTGGGTAAATGAAAATGTATAGATAGAAGCAGAAACACTCTTTAAATCCACACCTGCAGACACTGTGCTCTTATGATTCCTACAGTTCAGAACTGTGAGAGAATGAAGTTGTGCTTTTATGCCACCCTATCTCTGGTACTTGATTATGGCAGCCCTACCAACTAGTACACTCAAAAACACCTTCTCAACATCTGTACAAGTAGTTAATTGAATTTCAGAATATTTTAAAACATCACCATCAATGTACAGAGTTCAAGATGAGCGTCATGCAGAATGGGAACTTCTTGCAGACAATTCACAGAAGAGGCCTCAGGACCCTGTTCCTCCCTCCCTTTTTGCTCACTCCCTTCACTGCTTCCAAGGATGGAATTCTAGTAACATACTTGCCCTCAAGTCCAAAACATTTCCTCAGCAACTCTGTGTTACCTGCTGGGAAGAGGAATGATTTCAGCATCTCACCCAGATACTAAAGGGAGAAGGTTTGCCTTCAAGAAATGCAGAGAAACTATATGCATCAACAGGCTCCTGTTTGGGAGGAATCATCTCTGGGAAGAGGCCCGGGTGTGTGTCCTGATGTACCAGGTTTGCTGAGTGAGGTAGTCACAGACTGACTCCTATGTTCCTCTTTCCCTGGGGCTCAATATCCAAAGCTCCTCATTAGACCAGCTATTTTACAATTGTTCAGATCCCAGGAGTGCACATCTTTAAAGACCAAGTGTACAAAAATAGGAATTTGGAATGACTGATTTCCTGATTCTGGAGGCCACACATACACAATTCAGTTCTCTACCTTTTTATTTTTCCTGCTCATCTACATTTTATGGACCTTGCTTTCCAAACTCAATAATTTTCAATGTTCCTTTTAAATTACCAAAAGAATCCACATAATTACTAATATCAGAAACACTGATTCCTATTGCAGATAAGACCATATGCTTTATATTTGTGGGCATAAAGAATGTAATGATAGCAGAGTGAGGTAGTGCACACCTATAATTCCAGGGGCTGGAGAGACTGAGTCAGGAAGATCATGAGTTCAAACTCAGTTTCAGCAATGGTGAGGCACTAAGCAACTCAGGGTGACCCTGTCTCTAAATAAATAATGCAAAATGGTGCTGGGGATGTGGCTCATTTGTTAAGTGCCACTGAGTTTAAATCCCAGTACCTTCACCTCCCCCCCCAAAAGTAATTATATTAGCGAAGATATGGTGAAAATACAAGCATTCAGGAGCGTTTTCACAAATATTACATTGATGTATAATGAATCTTAATTTTGTTTTTTTATGCTTGCACAGAACATCATAATGGATCCAGCATATTGATCCTAATGATTGCATTAATTCTAAACAATGTTGATTGACAAAAATAGGACAATGAATTTCTGATTATAATTTCATAAGTACTTTTAAAAATATTGTTGCAATAGTTTAGGACAATAAATTTCTGATTATAATTTCATAAGTACTTTTAAAAATATTGTTGCAATAGTTTCAATAATTTTCTTCACAAATGGAGAAATTTTGACCTGGAAATCATGGCTCTTCATGTTTAATTAGAGTGTTAAGTATAAAATCATCAACAGATATTCAATGCAGACTTGTCCTACACATGCAGAACATTTGTGCTCATTTTGAAACTTCCTACACTTACGAGTTTCAACATTTCCTGAGTTTCTCAATAAATTTTATAAGCAGAGTATTGATTAATGTTAGAAATGCTTCAAAAGCTAGTGATAGAAAGAACTTACCTCAACAGAGAAAACAAACAAGAACTTGAATAGAGAGTCTATGGAATGGGAGATCTTTGCAACCTGCTCCTCAGATGAGACTTTAACTTCCAGAATACATAAAAAGCTAAAAAACATAACAGGGAAAAGTCAAATAATCCAATTAATAAAGGGGGGAATAACTAAACCAAGGAAGAAATTCACATGGCCAAGAAGTACATGGAAAAGTGTTCAATATTGTTAGCAATTAGAGAAATGCAGATCAAAACTACATGGAGATTTTATCTCATTCCAGGCAGAATGGAAGTTCTCAAGAATACAAATAATTGTTAAGTGTGGGTGAGGACTTGGGGGGAAAAGTACACTCACATATTGTTGGTGGGAGCACATTAGTGAAATCACTCTTGAAGGCAGTATGGAGATTCCTCATTAAACTACAAGTGGAACCACCATAAGACCCAGCTATCCCATTCCTTAGTACAGATCCAAAAGACCTAAAATCAGCATGCTATAGAGATGCAGCCACATCAGTGCTCATGCTGTACCTCTGAGCTGTCCCCAGTCCCACGCCTGCTACTCTGATGAGACACACTTCACGATTGCTTCCTGAAGATTAAATCACAATTCCAGACTGATGGATTGTGCTTATTTTCTGCCAAAAAATAAGAATGGGTGAAAAGATAGACATGTAAAGTGATGAAAAAACAAAAGAAAAAAAAACCCAGTAGTGTGTTAGTAGGTCCTACACTGAATCCTAGGATGATAATGACACAACCTCCTAAATTTAGTGTCCAGTAGCCTGTGGACCTGCAGGACTAGGAAGTTTGACAGGGCAAAGGTGGACCCTGGGCAAGGCACACCAGCACAGGCTGAGGCAGGAGCATTGTGAGCCAAAACCAGCCTCGGCTGTTGGATTTGAAGGAATTAAAATATCTGCTCAATACAAGAGCATTGGCAGGGAACTGGGCCTTGGAAAATGCTCTTTTCTTGCTCTGTAAGATGATCATGATCCATGGCTGAGGGAATGGGCTTGAATTTGATAAGCTTCTTATGTCTGGAACTCGGTTGAGGAAAGCTGTACGATGTGGCCTGTAATTCCACAGGGGATGTGCCAGGGATCTAGTTGTCTGGGTCTCCTAGTAAGTCATGGGAGAATAGTACTAAAGTGATCAAGAGTATAACAGGAATAATAATCCTCAAGTATCTTTGATTGTGTAGGAAGTGTGAAGTGGGATTTCATCAGAGTCTGGTATAGTCCTGATGGAGTGTAAGATCCTGCATTGTGTAGAAATAGCAGATGAACTATTACATGGGCTGTAAGGATAAATGGGAGGATAGAGAGAAATGCAAAAAATCGTGTCAGAGTCACTCTGTCAACCAAAAATCCACCTCAAGTTCATTCTGCTCGATTAGTGCTGATATAAGGGATGACTGAGAGGAGATTTGTGATTACCATAACTCTCAGAAGGATATTTGTCCTTGTGCCAAGACACAGCCTATGAATGTTGCTGCTATGGCTGCAAAGAGGAGTAGAATAATATTTCATGTTTCAATATAGATATAGGATCCATGATAAAGACCTCTGCCTACATGGAGCAATAAGCTGATAAAGAACGCAGAAAAACCATTCACATTTATGTAGCGTATTATCATCCACGGTCAACATCTTAACAAGAAAATTCTGCTATTGAGTCTGATGTATAGTGTATAGGTAGGAAAGGTCCAGTAAGAACTTGGATGATTAGGGATACTCCTAAAAGAGATCCAAAGTTTCCCCATACTGATATATTGGATAGGAATGGAAGGTCAAGGAGTGAGTTTTAAATTATTCTAATTAGTGTGGGTATTGCAGATGTTGGTCATTCTGGTTTGTGTAGTTGAATAACTAAGATGATTTTCATGTCATTAATCATGGTTAAACTTCACATATAAATAATGCCTATGCTGCTTTTCTGTTAAGTATAATTATTATTCTAGGTCTTGTAATATTTTCTTCAAAAGTGTCATGTTTATGGTGGATTAGGTTTAATTGCTATTGGAGGAATTGAATGTGGAATCATACAATATTTTGGTTGATTTTTCTTAGGGTTAATAGTTTTTTTAAATTTATTTAGGGGGACTGCAGTAATGTTTGGGTATACTACAGCTATGGCTATAGAAGAAAATCCTGAGACTGGAGGGTCTATTATTATGATTTGAAGTACTTTATTGCTAGGACTTTTAATGAAATTATCAATTGTTCCATCTTTTATGGATGTATATGATGAGCTGGGAGATGTCATTGAGCTTAAGAGTGTAGAGGTGAGAGTTAAAACTGTAATTCAAGTGTGGGCAATCGATCTCAGGGGAGTGTTTTCTAATTTGATCAGATATAATAGAGCTGATGCTGATTTTTGACTTATAATTAAATTTAGGTGGGGCAGTAGTCCATGTTTATTAACTGGAAAATATCCTAATCTGGTTGCAAATCTAGAGAAATTTGAATAATATTAGGTTTTGAGATTTAAAGTTAACATATTAAGTTCTACTATGATGATAATGCCTACAATGTTAGTCAAGGGGGCTGCTAATTTTAGGGCAGTGGTATGGGTATGAGCGGGATATGTATAGGAGGGATGTTAACAGAGTGGAGAAATACTGCAAAATGCTGCCAGTTATAAGGTGTTTCCTTGCATTAATTAATAAAAGTTATTTTGGTTAATACAGGTCAGTGGTGGCTGTCCTAGAAGAGCAAAGGAAGTCCAGATGTATGGGTAGACAACAGTGAGGAACATGGCAATGAGGGTGATGGTCAGGGCTCTGCATCGGGACAAACATGTATGCTGACTACTCCATTAGGTCTTCAGAGCAGAAACCTGCTAGGAGAAGACATTCCTAATAGTCCAGATTTCTGCTGGTCAGTGAGGATGAGGAAATGCTGAGGCTTAAAATAGGCCTCCTATTTTTCAAATGTCTTCTTTGTCATTCATGTTATGCTTGATTTCCAGAGCAAGTGAATAGTATACCTTTAAAGAATACATGGGTGCAGACATGTAGAAATGCTAGGTGATGCTCACTAACACCATTGGCAACTATTATTAATCTGAGTGGCCTGGATTTGGAGAATACAGCTATTTAGTTTAATGTCATTCTGTGTTACAGCACAGGGAGCTGTAAAAGGGTAGCAATAGCTCCTAGGCATAGAGTGAGTGTTTGATTGCATTAATTGTAGAAGTAGAGCAAAGAAATGGAACATAGAGATTAAAATCACTATCCAAGGTCACAGAGCTTGGCAAATGCCAACTCAGATCAAAAGCCCAGATTGAGATGTATTTTGCTTTCCATCATAGCCATTGTGGAAGATGTGGGGTTGGAAGAGCTGGGCATTCGGGCTCAATAGTATTTCTGTCATCTGATCTCATGGTAGAGAATAAAGCTCACAGCAGGTGATAAAGTCACAGAGAAGAAGGTATCCCTGTGAAGAGGTGCCTCAGGGCTCCCTTCATTTCCCTGTTCCTCAAGCTGTAGATGAAGGGGTTCAGCATTTAAGGGACCACCATGTACATCATTGAAGCCACTATATTCTTAATGGGAGAGATACTCATGTACACACCAAAACCTGTCCCATAGAATAAGGAAACTACTGAGAGGTGAGACCAACAGGTGGAAAAGGCTTTGTACCTTCAACCCACTAATGGGATCCTCAAAATAGAGGAGACAATTCTAGCATAAGAGAAAATAATCCCAGAGGGAGGGATGCCAGCAAATAGGCTAGTTCCCCAAAATACCAGCAAGTCATTAACTAGAGTATCAGAACAGACCAGCTTGATGACTTGAGTCAGTTCACAGAAGAAGTGGGGGATCTCCAGGGCTGTGCAGAAGGACAGCCGCAGCACCATCAGACTGTGCAGGAGGGCATTCACAGTGGTGACCAGCAGGCAGAGTAGAACCAGGAGGACACACAGGTGGGGATTCATGATGACCATGTACCTCAGGGGTTGACAAATGGCCACATAGCGGTCATAGGCCATCACTGCCAGCAGACAATTTTCTAAACCAACAAAAAACAAGACAAAGCACATCTGGGAGAGGCAGCTTGTATAACTGATGCTCTGATCCTGTGCTTGGATGTTGGTCAGCATCTTGGGGATGGTGGTTGTGCTTACACAGATGTCAGTGAAGGACAGGTTGGAGAGGAAGAAGTACATGGGGGTGTGGAGGTGGGGGCAGAGCTGACAGCCAGGACGATGAGCAGATTTCCCAGGATGGTGACCAGGTACATGGACAGGAAGAGACTGAAGGTGAGGGGCTGCAGTGCTGGGTCATCTGTCAGTCCCAGGAGAAGGAATTCTGAAACACCTGTTTTATTTGTGCCTTCCATGATGCTGGTGAATCATACAGAAAAGATAGGGTGGAAAAAATGAATTAGGTGGTTTCTACAAAAGTTACAGCCTGCATCACCTGAGTGTGCATGTACAAAATCTTGTTATCACTTTGAGCTTACTTTCTATAGGTTCTGGGAATAAGAACAGCATTCTATGTTAATAGAATGTCTAGGTGAATTTTAAATCTATGAACTTTGAAAAAAGACTCATTTATATTGTTAGCCACCTGAATATTTAACATCACTTGGGAACTCCTTCAACTGCTCTTCTCCTCAGACACTCTAACTTCCTTTCCTTATACTGAGCACCAATACTTTTTCATGCTTTGCACCAAGTACTGAGACTGAAGCAAAAAAATAAGACACAGATTTCATTTGAAAATATTTCACTCCTTCAACAAAAAGAAAGGTGAGAATAAATGTCTCAAATCCATTTTCAGTACAAGGTTCTCTCATGACTCAAAATCCCCTGAAGGACTTATCTAAGTACAAATGAGTCAGTTCATGCTCCCAGGCCCATGCACCCTAGAGAACAAACCATGGACACAAAGAACCAAATTAATGTGGGCAACTACTCAGTCAGACCTCAGGTCATCTGACTCCTGAGGTGACTCTCTTGACCAATTTCTGCTAACATCTCTGGAAATACAAAATTGACACCACCAAATAACCATGAACATCTCATAGTTTCCCTGTATAATTTCATTCTGAACACAACCCCAAATTTCCCCCTTGATTTTTAGTTATTCCCACTTCTGTCCAATAACTTAATTATAGCAGGCACAGAGGATTCACAGAGAAGTGGATGGGCAAAAATTAGAATAGGTCACCCATCAACTGAAAGCTCATAAGGCTCTTTCTGGAAGCTCAAGCAATAGATTTTAGTAACTGCTTCTAAGAGAAGCTAAGTAACCATGACAATGACATTCTTTGTCTTATCCTAAGAGAATTTCTTCCCTTAGTGAGGTTGGTAGCATGTCATTAAATTCAGTAAACCAGCAAACAGCAAAATAATTAAATGAGAGCAAAAATGAGATGCAATCTCTTGGAAATAGGCACAGCCTGTTGGTCTTTAGAAAACAGACTTAAAACATAATAGACTTAAATCAAAGGGTATCCCAACAGTTGTTTCCCTAGATAGCAAAGGTCTTCCTCTCGTGGGACAAAGAACAGCAGTGGTGATCATGTTGGTCACTTGAAATAGTGCATGCCACACTCTGAATTTAAGCCCAGCTGGTGCATTAGGTTTGTGAATGGGAACATCATTACCTGGATGAGAAGCCTGGTGTCCTCATTGCATAATGGGTGTGTCAGTTAGCTGCAGTGTGGTCATCATTATGCAATGTATGCTCCAACTGCCCCACTGCTGCCTGAAATTGATTCAATTTTTCTTTGCACAATTAAAAGCAGCCAGGTTGTGCTGGGAATGAAGAATCCTTGTCCTGGCATTGCCTATCATATGTGTGTGTGTGTGTGTGTGTGTGTGTGTGTGTGTGTGAGAGAGAGAGAGAGAGAGAGAGAGAGAGAGAGAGAGGATGTGTGTGTCTTCCATGAGCAATAACACATATTTTACACTCTCAGAGGGAAGGTAGTAATTAGAACCAATAAAGACAATATCTTTAGCAGGATGAATCCATATTTTGGGGAAGAATTTCTGTACTAGAACTACCAGTGGGAATATTGTTTACATAGAAAATTAAATAAGGAAAGAAATGTCAATTATACCAACATTCATTAGGACTGAACATGAGGTGATAATGTACTCAATGACAAAGATGAATTGCAAATTCATTTTTGACAAATTTAAACAAATTAGCTGCATCACAAAAATGATTAATATCTCAACTAGAGAAATTTTATATTAAAATGTCTGTACCTTGAGAAAACTTCCAGTATTTTTGAGCCTTCACAGATACATGAATTTTCATTATGGGATATTTACGTAAAAAAGAAAACACAGATTATAGCTGGGTTGGATATCCAAAAATCAACAGGAAAACATTCATACACACCTCCATTTTGGCCTTAGTTTCTTTTTTTCATTTTTAAAAATTTGTTCTAATTAGTTATACATGACAGTAGAATGCATTTTGGCACATCATACATAAAGTATAACTTCTCGTGTTTCTGATTATCCATGTTGTAGAGTCACACCATTCATGTAATTATATGTGTACTAGGTATTTTTTAATTACATGAAATAAGAGGTATAAATGAAGCCCCCACACCACATTATACATTTGCACAAACTTGATTGTTTTTACTTCATTAGGAAAATGAACACTCTGTCAAGATGTATTATATTGTCTCTTTATTTTCACTACATTTGGTAGTATTCCTTCAAGCAATTACGGTGCATTATTCCACATTGTACATCTGTATACAAAAAAATCTAGTGCATATGTCAGTTATAATGGTATTTGCAGGCCATCTATTTTTTGATTCGTGATGACATATTTACTCCTCCTTCACTTAACTTAAATACACAGTATTCTGCTATATTGCCAGAATTTATTTCTGCATTCCTTAACTGATAGTTGTTATGGTGACTGCCTCTTGTTTATTGACTGAGTGTAAAATGTACATTGGGGGAGAAGATGGTCATCTCCAAGCCATAGAGAACTGCCTCAGAGGAACCGGTCCTTGCTGACACTGTGATTGTTGGAAGTCCAGCCTCCAGAGCTATGAGAAAATAAACTCCGACTGTCCAGTTACCCACTTGTGCTAGTTTGGATAGAAAGCTTAGGAACTGAACACACTTCACGACCCCTTCTCAACACCACTACAGGAATTCAAGTCAATACTAGAACATTTAGAAATAGTCTCTATGCCAGAAGGAGGCCTAATTTCTGCTCAAAAGGAAAAGGGTCCTGTCCTTGAGGAAAGTATGAGGCCAGCAGCATCAGAGCTGGTGAGCCCTGGTGTGCACATTCTTGAGAGCTTATCAAGAGGATGATAGACACCTGGGAGGAGAGCCAAGAGGCAGTTTCTCCTGATCTCAAGCATGTCCTCTCCTCACTGCTTCCCCAGTATGAGTGCTTATAAAACCCCTGCCCTCCCTCCTGAAGTTCTAATCTAGCAACTGTCAGTTATCTGGCTGGAAATGATGCCCAGCATCTCACCTGGAGGTGGAAGACAGAAGTTCTGGTCATCACAAGGGAGACCCATGGATTGACTTTCCTAGTCAGGGAGACTCATCTCGGGAAGAAGCCCAGCTGTTACTGCCTGACTGGGGCAGGGCTGTCAAGTGAGGTGGTCACAGCCTGACTCCTGCAGTGTCTGGGTCCCTGGGGCTCAATATCCAAAGCTGCTCATTAGACCAGCAGTCTTACTCTCATTCTGATCCCAGGAGAGAACGTCCTTAAAGACAAACTTCATACCTCCTTACAGATGGGAAGTTGAGGAAGACTGAGTCCCTGACCCCTGAGGTCCAGCACACAGCACCCAGTTCTCTCTATTGCTTCTGCTCAGTGCTGTTACTTGGACTAGCACACATTTCACACAGCACTCTTTCAATAAATTCCCAACTTCCATTTAATCTATAGGTAAAAACATCTCTATATATGTCATGGTATCACAAAGGCTCATCCAAATTCAGGTGGGAAAATGAGGCCTATATATATAATTAATAAATAAACACATGTATTAGCAAAGACAATGCCAAATGCAAACACTCATGGTTTCCCTTATTAAAAATCAGTTAATATTTGCTGAATACTTGTAAATCCCATTCTCTCTTTTACAAAGTAGCTTCTGATTTAATTGATGACTGCTGAATGCAGAAATTATAGGCAGAGTTCATATTCTCTTTTTAGAGTTTTTAAAATTATTTTATTTTTATAATAAGTTGTACATGACAGTAGAATGCATTTATACATTTTAATAGATCATACATAAATGGAGTGTAATCTCTCATTTTTCTGATTATACATGTTATAGGATCACATTGGTCATGCAGTCTTTTGCAATTATACCAGAATACTGTCAGTGTGCAGTTTTTCTCATTTTAGCACATTAGGAGATAAACCTGTGGTTCTTCATCTTCAATTAAGTTAATTCAATTACAAAACCTCCTGAATGGTGGTATGCTCACATGTCTTTGCACTTGGACAGACTCTACCTCTTAACCAACAAATGCGGTGTTCTGCCTTAATGCCACGGTAACACTTGGGATTTGAGAATGTCTGCATTTTACATGTGCACTGCCATATTTTACACAATATTCACTTATTCTATACAAATACATAATTTCCAAAACAGGTTATCTAATTTTTAGGGCTGGATGGCTCCATGATGTCTTCCAGAACTATCTCAACTCCATTCCATTTTGTAAAAAAGAGTAATAGACAGACAGGCATCACTAAGATCATAAAACAGAAAAATTATATGGAATTATCTCTGCAATCAAATGATAAAAATATAAAGCAAAGCTGGCATGAAGAGTGGGCCGAAATCAAAGGAGTCTCTGGATTTATTTCCATAAACAATAAACGTCCTTTTTCCAGGTGATGAGGATTCCATGTTTTAGACAGATGTTACTTGCAAAGGACAGAGACAGAGGTGTTTTTGTTGTTGTTGTTGTTTTCAATTTACTTATTTTTTCCTTTGTTATATGTGAGTCTTTTTTATTTTTAATTCTTTTATTTTACTTGTCCTAATTTATTGGCTAAATATTTGTATATATTCATGAGATACAATAGGGTTCTTTGAGGGTCTCTTATAGACTGGGTGGTGATCATCTTAAACTTATCAACCATTTGTGATGAGATTACTCAAAAGCTCTAACTATTTTTGAGGTAAATATTATTGTTATTATATTGACCATTTGGCCACAAAGCATCAGAACTGGTTCATCATATCGAACAATAACACCACACCAATGGATTGAACTCTTCCTCTCCCACCTCCCTCTGCTTTCCATTGTCCACCTTCTCAACTTGCCCTACTCTGAGACTGCACCATAAAAATATGGGCTGACCGAAGAATCCCAGCATCCGTCTCTGCCTCAGTAGACCCAAGCAAAGAAACAATGCTTAGAAAATTGAAATCCTATTTCAAAAACACACAGAATTTACCTTGAAGCATTGAGAAGTTGGAAGTTAAAAGGCACCTGGTCATTAAGTTTTCTCAACATTTCAGAAGAATGGAGTGACAGAAGTATTAGGCATTCTGTCTCACCTGGAATCCTATCCCTGTGGTTTACTCTACCAACCTAGTCCAAAGCAACTGGCACATCAGAGAAGAGAAGCCATCCTGCCAATGAGCTTCCTCAAGGCTCCCTTCATGTCCCTGTTCCTCAGGCTGTAGATAAAGGGGTTCAGCATCTGAGTGACCACAGAGTACATCACTGAAGCCACTGCAGACTTCCTGGATGAGTCAGTCACTTCAGAGCTAATGTACACTCCAAATCCTGTCCCATAGAACAAGGAGACAACAGACAGGTGAGACCCACAGGTCGAAAAGGCTTTGTACTTTCCTTCTGATGAGGACATTCTCAAGACAGAGCATACAATGTGAATATAAGAAAAACTGATCCCAGCCAGAGGAACACTAGCAAATAGACCAGCCACCAAATATACCAGCAGGTTATTGATGAGAGTATCCAAACATGCTAACTTGATTACCTGAGCAAGTTCACAGAAGAAGTGGGGGACCTCCAGGTTTGTGCAGAAGGACAACTGTAGCAAAATCAGAGTGTGGAGGAGGGTGTGCACAATACTAATGAGCAGGGAGAATACAACCAGCAGGATGTAGAAGATGGGGTTCATTATGACCATATACCTCAGGGGGTGCCAAATGGCCACTTAGTGGTCATAGGCCATCACAGCAAGATGACAATTTTCCAAGCCAGTAAAAACCAAGAAAAGACAGACTTGGGAAAGGCATCCTGTGTAAGTGATTCTCTGAGTCTGTGTTTGGATGTTTATCAGCATTTTGGGGACTGCAATGTTGCTTATACCGATGTCAGTGAAGGACAGGTTGGAGAGGAAGAAGTACATGGGGGTGTGGAGGTGGGAGTCAGAGCAGATGGCCAGGATGATGAGCAGGTTCCCCAGGATGGTGACCAGGTACATGGACAGAAAGAGGCTGAAGATGAGGGGCTGCAGTGCTGGATCATCTGTGAGTCCCAGGAGAAGGAATTCTGAAAGAGCTGTTTGATTTCTAGCATCCATGTTGTTGAGGAATCTGATGGAAAAGATGGGATGAAAAGATACTAAATATATGGGCGGCAGCAGTACCACTTAACTCATGCTTGAAAACTGCACCTGCAAACCTAAAGATTTTAGACTTCTAGGTTCCAGAACTATCAGAAAATTAATTTCTCCTGTTATGCCACCCAGCCTGTGGTTCTTAGTTATGGCAACTCTGGGAACTAATAGACTCACAACCCCTCTCCCCTCATTGCTTCCCAGGATCTGAATCTAGTTACATACTTACCCCTTTTCCAGGCATTTGCTAAGGGATTTTGTGTTACCTGCTTGACTTCAAGAGAAATGTTGTCCAGGATCTCACTTGAAAATGGAAGGTGGAACCTCTGTCCTCAGGAAGTGCAGACAGACTAAATGAGTCAGCAGCTCCTGGTCAAGAAGGATGGCCTGTGGGCAGAGGCTCAGGTGTGATTTCCTGACTGGGTCAGGGCTGTTGAGTGAGGTGCTCACAGGCTGATTCCTATATCTCTTTGTACCTGGGGCTCAGAATCTAAAGTTCCTCATTAGAAGAGCTATTTAAAGTTCACTGTGATCCCAGGAGTGCATGTCCTTGAAGACCAACTTACAGAAGTGAGGAGTGTAGGAGAGCAGATTTCCCAGTCCCTGAGGCTGGGTGCACACCATCCAGCTCTCTCCATCTCCATGGATCATCTCCAATTCATGGAACTTGCATGTAAAACACTCACCAATTCTCTAATAAATTCCAGTATTTTTATTAAGTTATGCATAAAGGAATCTCTATGAAATTACTGATGTCAGAGACACTGAGTCCTATTTTAGGTATGAATATATATTTTATATATGTAGCTATTAATTATGTAATTACAAATATTAACTAAGATATTTTAAACGTATAAGCTTTCAGGGGTGTCTTTTCTTATATATCACTGATTTTTACTGAACATTAAATTTTGTTCCTTATACTTTGCACAGAAGAGTCTCATCTATTTATTTGATCAAGGCTGAATGCCAAATACACTGGCAGGACCACAGCTCCCTGGTTAGAATTTGATTAAGAATGTTTCATTATTGTCAAAAGAGTTTCAATAACGTTATTCACAAATGGGGACTGTGAATTGAAATTATGGTTCTTATTTTTAATTGAGGTGTTAATTCAATTACAAAATCACCAAATGTAGTAGTGTGTGGATGTGTCCTTAAAATTAACACATTTGGTCAGATTTTGACCTCTATTTAAAAATCAGTTTGCTCCATGTTTGGATTCACTTTTAAACCTTGCACATTTAAGAACTTTAGGACTCTCATCTGTCAACACATTTTACATCATGCTATCTCAGTCCTATTTTTGTGTGTGGTGCCAGGGACTGAACCCAGGGCCTTGTGCATGCTGGTTTAGCACTCTACCACTGAGCTTCACTCCCAACCCCATGTTAACTTAATCTACATGAATTGATAATTTTTGAGGTGAACATTTAAAATTTAATACTAGATGGCACCATGATGTTTTCCTTCACCTTCTTAACCCCAGTCTCTCAGTATCTTCCCAAAAGAGGATTACTAGATAAAACATTAAAATTGTCAGCAGGACAATAAGATAAGGTTAATTTTCCATGAACCACCAAAAAGACAGTAACACCAAATAAAAAATTATTCCAGTTTCAAAAAAACAAACAAACAAAAACTGCAAACATGATATGGCAGGGAAGATAAAACCAAGGGCTCTTGGATTCATCTCCATAAGCAAGAAAATAGTTCATGTGTCAAGGTAATGAAGAGTAACTATCCTAGGAGGAAATTAGGTGCCAAAAGCAAAGGTAAAGCTTATTTTTTAATTCAAATAATTAATTTGGTTTTCATTCACTCATACTATTTGTATGTATTTTTGAGGTACAACATGATGTTTTGATTCTTTTGTAGAGATAATTTTGATTAGAGATAATTCAGGTTAATTAGCATGTCCATCTCCTTAAATGCTATCATCTTTCTCTGGTGAGCACATTCATGTTTCTGTCTTCAAACTATTTGGAGATATGCAATGCATTTTGTTAATTAAATTCATTCTGTTGTTCCATAAAGCACAGCACATTCCTCCTATCAAACCTTAGCGCTGTACCAAGTGATTGACCTTCTTCCCTCCTCCCTCCCTACTGTGCTCCTTCTCTCTGGTGACCACTAGTCTGCTCTCCACTTCTTTATTAATTTGGTTAGATTCCTATATGAGTGAGATCATGCTGTTTGCCATTCTATACTTAACTTATCTTGCTTAACATAATGTCCTCCAGGTCCATCTACGCTTCTTCAACAACAGGATTTCATTATTCTCATAGCTGAATGTTATTCCATGTTGTGTATACACATGAACATGCTGACAGCTGTGAGATTTGATGGTATTTTAACAAATGATCCTTGCGAGCAGCTTAGCAGGGAACTCAGGCTTGGTGGACAGGTCGTACTTGTAATGTAGGGTTATCAAGATACATGGCTGAGGAAATGGGAATGGAATTTTTCAAGTTATTAATTTCTGTAAATTGGTTGAAGGAAATTCGACTCTTGCCAGGCACAGGGTGCATGTCTGTCGTGCCAACTACTCTAGAGACTGAGGTAGGAAAATTACAAGTTTGACGTCAGCCTGGGCATCTTAATATGGCCCTGTCTCAAAATAAAATGAAAGGAGTGGGAGGATGGAGATGTAGCTCAGTGAAAGAATGCCCTGGATTCAATCCCCAGTATAAAAAAAAAGTTACACACTTACAACCAATAATTACATGCCAAATATTGAATTACCTTTGATTTTGACCAGGAAACACAAAAGAGAATATTATCAGCCTTTTTCACAATTACAGAAAAACAGATACACAAATTTCATTGAGAGCAATTTCAAATTTTTTATTGTCACTGCTCATCACGTAATATAGAGTGAACTGAAAATCAATTAATGGACACTAGACTTAAAAGCATGATAGAATCTAGAAGAATGATGAAGTCATGACTGCCAAAATACAGAGCTCACTCTTGACCTTTAAACTGTCTCTAACCAAGTCAGAAAGAAGCAAATGGCTCTAAGGCATACTGGGGCCATATGCAGAGGGGCGATAACAGTGCATTAGCTTGCCAGGAAGTTCATTTTTTGGATAGATGTGTACAATACTGACAATGAAAAACTGGTCACATTAATCCAATTTCTCTCTAAATAAAATGAGATATTTAATGTAGAGCCCAGTAAAATGATCTGGGATAAAATCCTCTGCAAAGATCCCCTTTGGGCATAAGTATCTCTCATTCTATGATTATGAGAGGTCATTTTCACAAGTGGACCCAGGGCAGAGCACTGTTTCCTGCCTCTGGCATCAGGTCCAAGCACAACACCTGAATCTGCTGCAACCACCTGGGGACTCTGAGGAGCACATGTCCTTGGAAGAGGCCACCTCATGCAGGACCCAGTGGAGCCCTAATCTCTGAAACTATATGTTAGCAACTTCTGAAGTTCTTGTAATGAAAAATAATTCTATATATTGTCTCAGTATATTACATATAGAATTATTTTTTTTCTTTTCTTTGAGAATATCTTTACTAATGGAGTCCTGATATCATAAAACCATCTCAAACCTCTGACATAATCTAATTCTGTGAAGCTTATAAATAATGAAACTGAGTAGGGTGGAAGCTAACATGACCTCATAAGGATACAGTAATTGCTTCCCAAGTATGAAAGTTGAGTTGTTTTATTACCTCATTGTAAATCCACCTGTGGCTGTAACCCATGTGGCCATAACCATGGACCAAGGCTGAATCTGGTGTTTAGCTATTACCACAGCCTTGCATAATACTGTCCCTGCCTTATTCACCTCCTACAACAGTCTGTATTCTGAGAATGAGTTATAAAATATCACTAAAATAGAACCCCCAACTCAGCTCTTCTTGATGGAATGAGAGCAACGATATGGAGCTGAGAGATTGAAATCATTTTTCAAACATCACACTGGAGACAAAAAGCCAGGCAGATGTGAAGCCTAAGTTCAAGTGTAATCAGACATCATGCCATCTAGTCACATTTGGAAGAACTTGATGATGAATAAGGAAGTTACCCTGGGTAACTACTATTTCTGTTACTCAAATTGAATGTGGAAACCCAAATCCATGACAGGATCACAGTGAAGTTATCCCAGTGATGAGATTCCTCAGGGCACCCTTCATTTCCCTGTTCCTCAAGCTGTAGATGAAGGGGTTCAGCATTTGAGGGACCATCATGTACATCATCGAAGCCATGACATTCTTCAAGGGAGAGTCAGTAACTACAGAGCTCATGTACACTCCAAAAGCTGTGCCATAGAATAAGGAAACTACTGAGAGGTGAGACCCACAGGTGGAGAAGGCATTATACCTTCTCCATCTATGGATGGCATTCTCAAAACAGGACACAATTTGAGTATAAGAGAAAATAATTCCAGAGAGAGGGATGCCAGCAAATAGGCTAGTCACTGAATAAATCAAGAGGTTATTGATGTAGGTATCAGAACAGGCCAGCTTGATGAACTTAACAAGTTCACAGAAGAAGTGGGGAACCTCCAGGGTTGTGCAGAAACACCATCAGACTGTGCAGGAGGGCATTCACAGTGGTGGCCAGCAGGCAGAGTAGAACCAGGAGGACACACAGGTGGGGATTCATGATGACCATGTACCTCAGGGGTTGACAAATGGCCACATAGCGGTCATAGGCCATCACTGCCAGCAGACAACTTTCTAAACCACCAAAAATCAAAACAAAGCAGATCTGGGAGAGGCAGCCTGTGTAACTGATGCTCCGATCCTGTGCTTGGATGTTCACCAGCATCTTGGGGATGGTGGCTGTGCTTACACAGATGTCAGTGAAGGACAGGTTGGAGAGGAAGAAGCACATGGAGGTGTGGAGGTGGGGGTCAGAGCTGACAGCCAGGATGATGAGCAGGTTTCCCAGGATGGTGATCAGGTACTTGGAGAGGATCAGGCTGAAGATGAGGGGCTGCAATGCTGGGTCATCTGTGAGTCCCCGGAGAAGGAATTCTGAAACAGCTGTTTGATTTGTGAGTTCCATATTGCTGATGAATTCAATGGAAAAGACAGGAAAAGGCAGAATTAATGTTTTCTATAGAAACCAAAGCAAAATCAACCAGGAGCATGGTAATACAAAAATTCTTGATAACACTTTGGACTTTATTTTGATACACTGGGAGTAAGGACCCACCATGAATCATTGAACAAATATTTCCAGTAAACCACAATCTCTAAAGTTTGATAGTCCATGTTTTTAATTCTTTTCTTGCTTATATTGTGAAGCACAAGAATATTCATATCTTTGCTTGCATTCTCCCACCATTCCTCTTGTTCATATCATCTTTAATCTGCAGTGCCTTTATTGAACATTTTTAAAATATTGTGCCAAGTGTTTAGACTGTAGCTAAGAATAGGACATGGACTTCCCTTCAGAATTGTCCCAAGCCTTCAATGAAAATGAAAGGTAAGAATGAATTTATGGAATCTGTCTTCTTCCTCAATGGTTTCCAGCTTTGCCATGACTTGGAATCACCTGAAGATGAGGGTCTGGGGATATAGCTCAGTTGGTAGAGTGCTTGCCTTACTAGCACAAGGCCCTGGATTTAATCCCCAGCACCACAAAAAAAAATTACAGATGACTTAGTCCATGCTTTTGTCCCATGGATCCATGAGGGCAAGTCACAGGCACAACATAGACTGTCAGTGTTTGGAAAAAACCAGATCAGAGCTCAGATCATCTGACTGCTGAGGTGACTTTCTTGATTAATCTCTGAACTGTACAGAATTAGCATTGCCAAATATTCATAATAAAGTTTTATCATAATAAAATCTCATAATTGGGATGGGGTTGTAGCTCAGTGGTAGAGCACTTGCCTAGCATGTGTAAGGTACTGGGTTCGATCCTCCGTATGACATAAAAATAAATAAAATAAAGGTATTCTGTTCATCTACAACTAAAACAAAATTTTAAAAATCTTATTATCTCTTTATAGTCTTAATAGTTTCTTCCTGAACATAGCCCCAAAATTCTGTTATTTTTTGTTCTGACCAACTCTGCCCATTAAGGTAACTGTAACAAGAAGAGAGCATCCACTCAACTGGATGAGTTCAAATATTAGAAAATGTTGCCTTTCAACTTGAAACTCATAAAACTGCCTGGGAAATGCAGGCAAACTGTTTTAGCAATGAAATCTAAGAGAAGCTGGGTAACCATGTTGAAGAGATTATCTGTTTTGTCCTAAAGAAATTTCTTCTAATAATGAGATGGATAAATATCAAACAAATAGATAAATGAAAGAAAGAGTGAAATGCAGAAGCTACTTTGAAAAGAGAGAAATCAACACAAATTTCTGCTGTTCATAAAAGAGGGATTTGCAAAGTTACAGACTTAAATCATCAGAGTTCATAACTGGAATGTCCCTGGGAGAAATGTTCTTCCTCTCCCGAGGAAGAAAAAGCAGCTATGACAGGAATGATCTTTGGTATGATATTGGATTCACACACACTGAATTTAATCCAGGGTCCAGCAGGAGGGTTATGGGTGGGCACATGCTTCACCTGGGTGAGAAACTTTGTTGTCTTCATTTTCCTGAGTGAACTGCCGACAGTGTTTTAATTAACTGTGCTGCCTTAATCATTTCTCAACGCATACTTCTATAACCATCACATTGCATGTCTTAAATATATACAATGTTTATTAGTGCAACTATACCTCAGTAAATTTGGGGAAAAAACTCAAGGGGATATTTTAATAGTGAGAAATAGAGGAAAAGAAGCCAATGTGGTACTGGAAATGTAGGATACTTGAGCTGATACTGCCTTTCATCTAGTTTTAGGTGGTGTGTGTGTGTGTGTGTGTGTGTGTGTGAGAGAGAGAGAGAGAGAGAGAGAGAGAGAGAGAGAGAGAGAGGCAGGCATCCATAAAGCAATCATGCCTGACACCTTATTGCTGAGAAAAATGTAACAGGTTGCTACAGTCAAATCAAGAGGAGAACATTTCTAATTGATGAAAGCAAATTTCAGGGAAGTAGTTTTTGTCCTAAAACTACTTCTGGGAATCTTCATTATGCAGAAAAGTAAGCAACATTGATGATACCAATGATCATTTGTACTAGATATATGATAACATATATAGTAGATAAGTGAATTAAATAATAAACTAATTAGATGGATGAATCCCAAAACCTGAAAACCTAAAGTAGAAAAAAATGTGTATGAAAAATGTCTACACCACGAGAAAAATTTAAGTATTTTTGAATCTGCACAGGTTCACATATTTTCATTACGGGTCACTCAGACAAGCTAGTTAAAGTATAGAGGATAAGGACATGTGGAGTACCCAACAACTATCAGCAAAACAGTCACGAACATCACCATCTTTGCTTTAGTTGTTTTTATTGCAAGAAATAATAGGGGATATTTGATGATCCCACTTTGTTATGTTTTGTCTTCCGCAGGGAAGTTACAACTCTACCATGATATACATTATTTTCCCATCTTTTGGTAATATTCTTCCAAATGATAATTCCACAAGTTTTCTTTCGCATTTTAAACATTGTAGATAATCAGAAGTCTTCTGTGTATGCATTTACAATAGGTATTCATGGATAATACTTTTAGTAATGTTGATCAATTTAATTTTCTCTCATTAATTGAAAGTATTCCACTGTACCATCACGGTATGATTTATTTTTCATTCTCTGACTGGTGTACGGCTACTGATTTTTATTTACATATCTAATATAGATACCATTAAGGTGGCCTGCCTATGGGGAGAATAAAACAGAAGTGGAGGCCAATAGCTAGGCAGTGAACTCTGTGCTTGTTTTTTTTTTTTTTTTTTTTTTTTTTTTTTACTTCATTTTATAGACCAGAAACGAACGTAGCAACATGTCAACATTACTGAGTGGTGGAATGAAGTGAGGTGTGGTTATGTGTCACCATTGCTGTTGTTAATGACTCTGTCTCTGCAGCTCCTGTTTAAAATATTTTCAGAAAAGGAAGCACAGGACCCAGGAAGCTGCAGGTGAAGCTGTCTGCATCTCCACTTCCCTCCCCAGAGTCACAGCCCCCTTGCCAGGACTGTGCAAGAGCCCTCTGTACAACCATGTTTGGAGAGCCAGCTAGAAGAACGAGAGGAACTGGCTGTTTGGGGCTGATTTCTACCCACCTCCAAATTCACATTTTGAAATCTTTACTACCAACACCTCAGAATGTAAATGCATTTGAAGATGTGTCTCTGAAAAGGTAATTAAGTGAAGATGTGTTCTTTAGGGTGAGTCACTCATCCATATAAGATAAGGGGATTAATACACCCCAGGAAGAAGGACCATGTTAAACCTCAGTGGGAAGATGGCCAGCTATAAGCCATGAAGAAATGCCTTGGAGGAAACCACTCCTGCTGATATTTGATCTGTGAACTTCAGAAACATGAGAAAATACATTTCTAATGTGAAAACCACAATATTTATTGTAGTTTCTTATGGAAAACCTAATACACTAACCAATACACTAAAAGCCCTCCCTAATACTACCATAAGAATTCAAGTAAACATCAGAATATCTTGGAACAGTCACCATGTTTGATGAGGAGGTGATTTCTTCACCAAAGGAAATGGGTCCTGTCTTGGGGAGGACATGTGGCCAGCAGAACTAGCTGGGTGTCACTGCAAACATTCCTGAGAATGTGTGGAGAGGATGACAGGCAGTGGCAGGGGTGGCCAGCAGGCACTGTTTCTCATTGTCTCATGCCTGTCCTCTCCTCACTACTTCCACGGGATGAAATTCTTATAAAACATCTGTCCTCAACTCCAATGCATAAACTAGGTGGCCATCAGATACCCAGCTGACTCCACCAACAGTGATGTTCATCGTCTCACCTGAATGTTCAAAGCAAATCTATTCTCAGGATAAGTAGACACAAGGACTGAATCCTGGGCGGGAAGACTCATCTCTGGGAGGAGGCTTGGCTGTTATTTTCTGACTGGGGCGGAGCTGCTCAGTAGGATCGTCACAGGCTGACTCCCGCAGCCTTTGTATCCCTGGGGCTCAGTATGAGCAGCTCATTAGAGCAGTTATTTCATGATCATTCAGATCTCATGAGTGAGTATCCTTAAAGACCAAGACAATGGAGGTGAGGAGTTCAGGACCGCTCATTTCCTGTCCCCTGGGGCCAGGAGTTCACCATTCAGTTCTCCCATTTGTTTCTGCTCCTGGTTTTTGTACACAGAACACAAACCACATTTCTAATAAACTCTAGTATTCATTTCAAGATACAAAGTCATCTCTATCTGATTAATGATGTTGGGAAGATTGATCCCTATTTTAGGTGTGAAAATATGTCCTTTATATGTAAGTATAAAAATAAAAATATAAGCCAGGCATCGTGGTTCACAACTGTAATCATAGCAACTCAGGAGGATTGCATATTCAAAATCAACCCAGACAACTAGGCAACACCCTGTCAAAAAATGAAAAATAAAAGGGCCTGGGCATGTAGTTCAGTGGGAGAGACCCAAGGGTTTCATGGTTTCATCCCTGGATATGCAAACAAAACAAAAAAAAAAAAAAAGGAAAAGAAAAAAAATCATGTAAATATAAATATTAGCAAAGATTCAAGGTGCTTCTTTTTTCTTTTTTTCTTTTTATTTATTTTTCTGGTATTAGGCTTTGAACCCAGACCCATGAATGAGGGCTCCACCACTGAACTACATCCCTAGGCTTATTTTCAATCTTGAGGCAGTCTCACTAAGTGGCCTAGGCTGGCCTCAAACTTGAGATTCTCCTGCCTCATTCTCCCATGAATCTGGGATTACAGGTGAGAGTCACTATGCCTAACAAAAGTGTCTTTTCTTAAAATTCATGGAGTATTTGCTGAACTGTCTCCTTAATTCTCTGTATTTTACACTGAGATCGTCATCTATTTTCATTGATGACCACTGAAGGTCAAAATTATAAGTGAGACAGTTATTTTCTGTTTAGAGTTTTCTAAATACCTTTTCCAATTCCATCACAATACTTTGTATTTGTTTTTTCTTGATGCAATATAATTATACATGATAGTGGAATTTAATTGGGACATATTTGTACATGCTTATAACACAATTTGATCAATTTAATTCCTCAGTACCTTCCTTTCCCTCTCTCCATCCTACCCCTGATTCCTTCATCTACTCTACCTGTATACATTCTATTGTTTTTAATTGGTGTGTTACAATTAGACATGAGAACAGACTCAATTGTGATATATTCCTATATGCACGTAGCACCATTTGGTCAAATTTCATTCCCTTTTCCTTTCTTCCTCCCTGGCTGGGAGCAATCTTCTCTATTTTTTTAAGCTTTCCCTTGTATTTTAGTGAGATTCCCTTTATCATTCCTTTTTTCTCTCTAGTTTCAACATATGAGAGAAAACATTTGATCCTTGGTTTTGAACCTGACTTTTCCCTTAGGTGATGTTCTTCAGTCTCATCCATTAACAGTAAATTTCTTTCTTATTTGTGGCTGAGTAAAACTCCATTGTGCCTACATGCCACATTTTCTTTATCCATTCATTTGTTGGTAGACTACCAGACTGGCTGCACAGCTTGGATAATGTCAATTGCACTTTTATGAACATTGGCATGCATGTCTTCCTATAGTATTCTGATTTGGGATAAATATCAAGGAGTAGAATGGCAGGATCACAGGGTGGTTCCACTTCTAATCTTTTGAGCAATCCATATTCCGATATCCATAGTGGTTGCACTAATTTTGAATCCCACCAAAAACATACAAGTGTTCCTTTTTGCAGCATCCTCACTAGCATTTGCTATTATTTCTATTTTTGACAATTTCCATTCTAACTGAGGTGACATAAAATTTCAATCTAGTTTTGATTAACATTTACCTGATTTCTCAGGATGTTGAACATTTTATTCATGTATTTGCTAGTCACTTGTATTTCTTTTTTGGGAAAATTTTAGTTCATTTTCACATCAATTTTTTTTGGTGATATATACATATATATATATATGTATATATATATATATATACACACACACACATGCTCTGTAGGAAAAATAGCTAGCAGAAACTGGGTGCAGTGTCACACACCTATAATCCCAGCAAGGCTGAGACAGGAGAATCACAAAATCAAGGCAGTCTCAGTAATTTAGCTAGAACCTCAACTACTTAGCAAGACTCTGTCTCAAATTTCAAAACTAAATTTAAAAGGCATATTAAAATAAAAAGGCAAATAAAATTAAAAGGACTTGGGATAAGGATTTGGGAGATAGCTCAGTAATAAAGTACTCCTGGATTTAATCCCTAGTATAGAAAAAAAAAAGCCGTCAGTAAAGGTCTTCTCCCATTCTGTAGACTCTTTTCATGCTTGTGATTATTTCCTTTTTTTATTTTATTTTTTATTTACTTATTGATTCATTGAAAACAAATGGAGTACAGCTATTGTTTCACTGGTTGTACACAAAGTAGAGTCACACCATCTATGCGTTCATGCATGTACACAGGGAAATGGTATCTGTCACAATTTCTGTTATTATTTTTACCCGCCCACACCAACCCCACCACTCCCTTCCCTCCATGCTATCTATACTACCTCCCTTCTTGCCACCCTTCCTCCCCGCATTATGCATCATCATTCATTTATCAGTGAGATCATTCGGCCTTTGGATTTTGGGATTGGCTGATCTCACTTACCATAACAGTCTCCAACATCATCCATTTACCTACAAATGCCATAATTTTATACTTCTTTATGGCTGAGTAATATTCCATTGTGTACATATACCACAGTTTCTTTATCCATTCATCTACTGAAGGACATCTAGGTTGATTCCATAATCTAGCTATTGTGAACTGAGCAGCTATGAACATTGATGTGGTTGCATCACTGTAGCAATCTGATTTTAAGTCCTTTGGATATAGGCCAAGGAGTGGGAGAGCAGGGTCAAATGGTGGATCCATTCCAAGTTTTCTAAGGAATCTCCACACTGCTTTCCAGAGTGGCTGCACCAACTTGCACTCCCACCAGCAATGAATTAGTGTACCCTTTTCCCCACATCCTCGCCAACACCTGTTGCTGCCTGTGTTCTTAATAAAAGACATTCTAATTGGGGTAAGATGAAATCTTAAGGTGGTTTTGATTTGCATTTCTCTTAAAATGAGTGATGTTGAACATTTTTTCATAAACCTGTTGATTGCTTGTAGATCTTCCTCTGTAACGTGTCTGTTCATTTCCTTGGCCCATTTATTGATTGGGTTATTACTGTTCTTGGTGAAAAGATTTTTGAGTACTTGGTAGATACTGGAAATTAGTGCTATATGTGAAGTGTGTGTGGCAAAGATTTTCTCCCACTCTGAAGGCTCTATCTTCACATTGCTGATTGTTTTCTTTGCTGAGAAAAAGCTTTTTAGTTTGACTCTATCCAAATCATTGATTCGTGCTTTTATTTCCTGTGCTTTGGGAGTCATGTTAAGGAAATCTGGTCCTAGGCCAACATGATGAAGATTTGGACCTATTTTCTCTTCTATTAGGTGCAGAGTCTCTGGACTAATTTCTAGGTCCTTGATCCACTTTGAGTTGAGTTTTGTACAGGGTGAGAGATATGGGTTTAGTTTCATTTTGCTGCATATGGATTTCCAGTTTTCCCAGCACCATTTGTTGAAGAGGCTGTCTTTTCTCCATTGCATGTTTTTGGCTCCTTTGTCAAGTATGAGACACCTGTATTTATATGGGTTTTTCTCTGTGTCCTCTCTTCTGTACCATTGATCAACCGGTCTATTTTGGTACCAAATACCATGCTGTTTTTGTTACTATTGCTCTGTAGTTTAGATGAAGGTCAGGTATTGTGAAACCCCCTGCTTCACTCTTCTTGCTAAGGATTGCTTTAGCAATTCTGGGTCTCTTATTCCTCCAAACGAATTTCATGATTGCTTGCTCAATTTCTATGGGGTCCGTCATTCAGATTTTAATTGGAATTGCATTGAATTTGTATAGCATTTTTGGAAGTATGGCCATTTTGACAATATTAATTCTGCCTATCCAAGAACATGGGAGATCTTTCCATCTTCTCAGATGCTCTTTAACTTCTTTCTTTAGTGTTCTGTAGTTCTCATTGTAGAGGTCTTTCACTTCTATGTTAGATTGATTCCCAAGTATTTTATATTTTTTGAGGTTAATGAGAATGGGGTAGTTTTCCTAATTTCGCTCTCAGAGGATGCATCACTTATGAATAAAAATGCATTAGGTTTATGAGCATTAATTTTATATCCTGCTACTTTACTGAATTCATTTATGAGTTACAGAAGTTTTCTGGTGGAATAGAGAATCATGTCATCAGTAAATAGGGATAGTTCGATCTCTTCTTTTCCTATTCATATTCCTCTAATTTCTTTGGTCTGTCTAAATGCTCTGGCTAGAGTTTCAAGAATAATGCTGAATACTGGTGGCGAAAGAGGGCATCCCTGCCTTGTTCCAGTTCTCAGGGGGAATGCTTTCAATTTTTCTCCATTTAGAATGATGTTAGCTGTGGGCTTAGCATAGATAGCCTTTACAATGTTAAGGAATGTCCCCACTATCCCTATTTTTTCTAGGGTTTTGAGCATGAATGGGTGCTGCATTTTGTCAAATGCTTTCTCTGCATCTATTGAAATAATCATGTCGTTCTTGACTTTAAGTCTGTTGATGTGGTGAATTACATATATTGATTTCCCGAGGTTGAACCAACCTTGCATCCCCGGGATGAAACCCACTTGATCATGGTGCACTATCTTTTTAATATGCTTTTGTATGCGATTCGCTAAAATTTGTTAAGAATATTTGCATCTATGTTCATTAGAGATATGGGTCTGAAATTTTCTTTCCTTGATGTGTCCTTCTCTGGTTTTGGTATCAGGGTGATATTAGCTTCATAGAATGACTTTGGAAGGGTTCCCTCCTCCTCTATTTCATGAAATACTTTGAGGAGGTTTGGAATGAGCTCCTCTTTGAAGGTCTTGTAGAACTCGGCTGTGAATCCATCTGGTACTGGACTTTTCTTTGTTGGTAGGCTTTTGATGACTTCCTCTATTTTATTGCTTGAAATTGATCTATTTATGTTGTGTATGTCCTCCAGATTCAGTTTGGGTGGCTCATATGCCTCTAGGAACCTGTTGATGTCTTCCATGTTTTCTATTTTGTTGGACTATAAATTTTCAAAGTAGCTTCTTATTATGTTTTGTATTTCAATTGTGTCTGTTGTAATATTTCCATTTCCAACACGAATTTTAGTAATTTGGAGTTTCTCTCTCCTTCTCTTCGTTAGTGTGGCTAAGGGTTTATCAATTTTGTTTATTTTTTCAAAGAACCAACTTTCTGTTTCATCAATTTTTTGAATTGTTTCTTTTGTTTCAATTTCATTGATTTCAGCTCTGATTTTGAATGTTTCCTGTCTTTTACTACTTTGGTGATGATCTGTTCCTCTTTTTCTAGGGCTTTGAGCTGCAATATGAGGTCATTGATTTGTTGACTTTTCATTCTTGTATTAAATGCACTCCCTCCAATGAAATTTCCTCTTAGCACTGCTTTCATAGTATCCCAGAGATATCGATATGTTGTATCTTTGTTCTCGTTGACCTCTAAGAATCTTTTAATTTCTGCCCTAATGTCTTCTGTTATCCGTGTTTCATTCAATAGCATATTATTTAATCTCCAGGTCTTGGAGTAGTTTCTGTTTCTAACTTTATCATTGATATCTAATTTCATTCCATTATCATCTGAGAGTATAAACGGTAGTATCTCTATGTTTCTGTATTTGCTCTGAGTAGCTGTGTGGTATAACATATGGTCTATTTTAGAGAAGGATCCATGAACAACTGAGAAGAAAGTGTATTCGCTTTTTGATGGATGGAATATTCTATATATGTCTGTTAAGTCCAAATTAGCAATTGTGTCATTGAGTCCTATGGTTTCTTTGTTCAATTTTTGCTTGGAGGATCTGTCCAACAGTGAAAGAGGAGTGTTAAAGTCTCCGAGTATTATTGTATTTTGGTCTACTTGATTCCTGAATTTGAGAAGGATCTGATTAACATACATGGATGCTCCATTGTTTGGTGCATAAATATTTGTGATTCTTATGTCTTGCTGATTTAGGCTTCCTTTAAGCAGTATGAAATGTCTTTCTTTATCCCTTCTGACTAACTTTGGCTTGAAGTCTGCTTTATCTGAAATGAGAATGGAAACCCCAGCTTTTTCCTCAGTCCATGTACATGGTATGCTTTTTCTCAACCTTTCACCTTTAGTCTGTGGGCATGTTTTTCTATGAGATGAGTCTCTTGACGGCAGCATATTGTTGGGTCTTTCTTTTTAATCCAGTCTGCCAGTCTATGTCTTTTGATTGATGAGTTTAGGCCATTTACATTCAGGGTTATTATTGAGATATGACTTGTATTTCCTGTCATTTTAGCTTTTTTGGGGTTTTTAGCTTAACTTTGTTTCTCCTTTGATTGACTCTTTCTTTAGGGTAATTCTTCCCCATGATGACCAAGATTGTTATTTTTCATTTCTTCCTCTTCAAATATTTTGTTGAGAATGTTCTGTAGGGCAGGCTTTCTCTTTGTGAATTCTTTAAGCTTTTGTTTATCATGGAAGGATTTTATTTTGTCATCAAATCTGAAAGTAAGTTTTGCGGGGTATAAGATTCTTGGTTGGCATCGTTTTCTTTCAGAGCTTGAAATATGTTGTTCCAGGCCCTTCTTGCTTTTAGGGTCTGGGCTGAGAAATCTGCTGATATTCGGTATTGGTTTCCCCCTGTAGGTAATCTGATGCTTTTCTCTCACAGCCTTTAAAATTCTATCTTTGTTTTGTATGTTAGGTATTTTCATTATAATGTACCTTGTTGTGAATCTTTTGAAATTCTGTGTGTTTGGTGTCCTATAGGCCTCTTGTAATTGATTTTCCATCTCATTCCTCATATTTGGGAAATTTTCTGATATTATTTCATTGAACAGATTATTCATACCCTTGGTTTGTATCTCTGTGCCTTCCTCAATCCCAATAACTCTTAAATTTGGTCTTTTCATGATGTCCCATATTTCTTGGAGGTTTTGTTCATGATTCCTAACCATCTTCTCTGTTTGTTCGACTTTGTTTTCAAGATTAAATATTTGTCTTCATTGTCTGAGGTTCTGTCTTCCACGTGATCTATTCTGTTAATTATGCTTTCTATTGAGTTTTTAACTTGTTTGATTGTTTCCTTCATTTCCTTGTTTCCTTCAAGGATTTCTGTTTGCTTTTTTTCAGAACTTCTATCTCTTTATTGAAATGATTTTTTGCTTCCTGCAATTGCTCTATTAGTTGATTATTCATAGCCTGAATCTGCTCTCTCGTCACATCATTCTCTTCTCTGATCATTTTAATTATGAACCTTCTGAACTCCCTTTCTATCATTTCTTCTACCATGCTGTCTTTCGGTTCTCTTGATGAATCATCTAGGTTTGTTTGGGACACTTTCTTCCCGTGTTTTTTTCATGCTGCTCATGTATCTTCCCCTCTAGTAGTGCAAATCAGAGGGATTGCAATTTCCCTGTAAGGAAAATTACAGATTTCCAGTAACTCACCAGATGTTTGAGAGGTGCTTGATCAAGTGGTGCCCCAAGGTAGCTGCTGTCTCACTATCTCCAGGTTGGGAATGACCAATGCTTCTGGACAGAGGCAACCAGGAGATGCAGCACAGTGTCCCCGCCAGAAGGCCTGAGCTCAGCTCTGAGGGCTCAGAGAGCTGAAGCTGGTGTCTCTCTGCCAGGGAAGCTACAGAATGGCGCTGAAGGGCACAAATTCCCCGCTGGTGCCGGCAAGCAGCTCCGCTCCCGGCCACATCTGACCCAGAGCCACAGTGCGGTGACCCCACAGGAAGGGCTGAACTTAGCTCCGAGGGCTCAGACCTGTGATTATTTTCTTTGCTCTACAGAGGTTTTTAATTTCATAGTATCCCACTTATTGATTATTGGTTTTATTCCTTGAGTTTTAAGAGTCATATTAAGGAAATCAATGCCTTCACTTATATGTTGGATTTTTACCCTATTTTCTTCTAGCAGTTGAAAAATTTATAGACTAATTTTTAGGTCCTTGATCCCCTTTGAGTTGATTCTTGTGCAAGGTGAGAGAGAGAGAGAGATCTAATGTCTACATAAGGATATCTATTTTCCTAGTACTCAAGAAAGATAAAACCCAAGGTATCCTGACAGCTGAAAAATTACTAAAATAAGTTCAGAAAGCAGTCGGGCACAGTGGTGCATGCTTGTAATCCTAGCAACTTGTGAGGCTGACACAGTATGATCATGAGTTCTAAGCCAGCCTCATTAAAAGCACGGCAATTGATTTTAAGTCTGTTGATGTATTGAATTACATTTATTAATTTGTGGATGTTGAACCAACCTTGCATCCCCAGGATGAAACCCACTTGATCAGGTGCACCATCTTTTTAATATGCTTTTGTATGCGATTTGCTAAAATTTTCTTAAGAATTTTTGCATCTATGTTCATTAGGGATATTGGTCTGAAATTTTCTTTCCTCGATGTGTTCTTCTCTGGTTTTGGTATCAGGGTGATATTAGCTTCAGAGGATGAGTTTGGAAGGGTTCCCTCCTTCTCTATTTCATGAAATGCCTTGAGGAGTATTGGAATGAGCTCTTCTTTGAAGGTCTTATAGAACTCAGCTATGGATCCATCCGGTCCTGGACTTTTTTTGTTGGTAGGCTTTTGATGACTTCTTCTATTTCACTGCTTGAAATTGATCTATTTAAGTTGTGTATGTCCTCCAGATTCAGTTTGGGTGGCTCATATGCCTCTAGGAACCTGTTGATGTCTTTCAGGATTTCTATTTTATTGGAGTATATATTTTCAAAATAGTTTCTTATTATGTTTTGTATTTCAATAGTGTCTGTTGTAATATTTCCATTTCCATCACGAATTTTAGTAATTTGGAGTTTCTCTCTCCTTCTCTTCTATTAAGAATATAGGCAACAACAGGTGTTGGCGAGGATATGGCGAAAAGTGTACACTCATACATTGCTGGTGGGAGTGCAAGTTGGTGCAGACACTCTGGAAAGCAGTGTGAAAATTTCTTAGAAAACTTGGAATGGATCCACCATTTGACCCAGGTATCCCACTCCTTGGCCTATACCCAAAGGACTTAAAATCAGATGACTACAGTGATGCAGCCACATCAATGTTCATAGCTGCTCAATTCACAATAGCTAGATTTTAGAACCAACCTAGATGCCCTTCAATAGATGAATGGATAAAGAAACTGTGGTATATACACACAATAGACTATTACTCAGAGACAAAGAAGAATAAAATTTTGGCATTTGTAGGTAAATGGATGATGTTGGAGACTGTTATGCTAAGTGAGGTTAGCCAATCCTCAAAATCCAAAGGGAGAATGGTCTCTCTGATAAGTGAATATGGGGTGGAAGTGTGGCAAGAATGGAGGAAGGATAGATAGCATAGAGGGAAGGGAGAGGTGGGGTCAGACTGGGGGTTAAGAATAATAACAGAATGTGTGACAGACATCATTGCCCTGAGTACATGTATGAATGCACAGATGTTGTGACTCTGCGTTGTGTACAACCAGAGAAACAATAGCTGTATTCCATTTGTGTTCAATGAATCAATCAATCAATAAATAAATAAATAAAAGAAAAAGAAATATAAATAAATGAATAAATTTGCATTTAATAGTTTAAAAAAAAGCGAGGCAATAAGCTACTCATTGGACCCTGTCTCTAAATATAACACAAAATAGTGGTGGGAATGTGGTTCAATGATTGAGTGTCTCTGTGTTCAATCTCCAGTACCAGAAAAAGAAATTTTTTTTCTGAAAATAAAATCCAACAAGGAATACAAAGAAAGTATATGTTCTGCCAAATTGGGTTTAACTCCAGGAATGCAAGGTTGGTTCATTCTCTATAGAACCACATTATTCACTCCTGAAACCATGTCAGGTCTCTGCTCAAATGTTGACTTTTCAATGAAGATTTTCCCCATTGTTTTCTGTACAAGTATAAAATTTTTAACATTTTCTCACCCAACTCCCCCATGTGTACTCTCTTGAGCATTTAATAGTTGATACTTCCCTTACACCATCAGGTTGGGCTACCAGGGGAGACTCAGAAGCAAAACTTGGCATGTATGGATTTATCAGGGTGTGCACATGGCATCAATGCTTATGAGATAAATGAGATGGAAACAAGATTAGGAAAGTCCTAAGCTGAACTATGACATGTTCCAATGTCAGTGTTCATTATGGTTTGAATATGAGGTAACCCCTGATAGCTCCTGTGTTAATGCAGGAATATTCAGGGGTTTAATGATTGTATTTTGAGAGCTGTAACCTAATGAGTTCATCCTACTTTGAATGGACTGACTGCGTGGCCACTGTAGGCAGGTGGGTCATTGATGGAAGAGGTGAGTCACTGGGGTGAGCCCTGGGATGGTTCATCTTCCCTGTGGCCCCTCTCCCCACACTTCCTAGCCACTGGGAATGGAGAAGCACTCCTCTCTCCACCATAACCTTCTGCCATGATGTTCTTCCTCACCTCAGGCCCAGAGCAATGGAATTGGCTAACCATGAACTGAACATCTGAAACTGTGTGCCCAAATTAACTCATCCTTCTCTACTTTTTTCTTGTCAAATGTTGGTCACAGTGATGACAAGATGACTAACATGGTGTCCACTGACCTTGCAAGGAGATATAGGGATGAGGTGTTGCTGGAGAATTGTCCCACATTGTGGCAGATGGACCAGGTTTTAAGTTGTGCATTGATCAGTCTTTGGTTGCAAACTCAGGAAGGGAGCATGAACTTCATTCAGTACAGTAATAATTTTCTGCTGGGGAAGACCCAGAAAAGTGTTGGCAATGAAGAGCTGCCTGCCAGAAGCACTCCCAGAAGTGGGGTAACACACCTCCTAGCACTTCACAGTGCCTGCGACACTCACATTTCTTATTATTGCCTATTGCTTCCCTCATGGGCGAATGCTCCCGGAAGAAAAGGATTCCCATCAGTTCCTGTACCGCTGCATCTGCAGCATCTAGAACAGAGCATGGCTGTACGGAGCAGTCAGCTGTTGTGGAATTAATGAATAAGCAAACAAATATCTACTGGGGAAAAATTCTCCCCAATATTAGGAGAGTTCCAATAGCAGAACGTGGTGCCCTCCACACTTGCCTTCTTTTATTTTTAACCTTTTTTATATTTGCCATGCTGGGGCTTGAATCCAGGGGTGCTCTGCAACATCCACAGCACTTTTTATGTTTTATGTTTGACTTGGACACAGGTTATATATACACCCATATTTCTCCATGCTAGGCAAGTGTTCCACCACCAAGTTGTGTAACTGCCCTTTTGTTATTTTATATTGAGTTTCTCACTAATTCACCCAGACTGGTCTCCAACTTGTAATCCTCCTGCCTCAGCCTCTGAAATAGCTGGGATTGCAGGCAGGAGCCACCTCACTGGCTTGAACTTCTTGATATATGAAATGTCCATAGGTGCATGTGGCATGAACAAATCAGATCCAACCTCCCTTTCCCACCCTCCCCCAACACAAACCCTTCCAATTCTCTAGGAATCACTCTTCTACTTTAAAGTCAACTTTTATTTTTCAGCTTCCACACATGAAAGGGAACATTGGGACTTGTATTCCTGTGTCTGACTTTATTTCCATCCATGTTGCTGTAAATGGCAAGACTGTAACAGAGACCCTTTAAATTAAAGGCTCCAAATTGAGTTTTGGCATTTCATTTCCTAGTAAAATTTCTTTGCTTTTTTTGTGTTTGTTTTGTTTCCTTCAGTGAACTTTCTCATGCTGCAAGTTGAGACTGGAAAGCTCTCCCCTTGCCTAGGTAGGTGCCAAGGAAACAGGAATATGACATGTTCTCTGGCCAGCACAGCATTACTTAATCTCTGTATAATGTTTCCTGACTTTTGCTTCTGTAAATTTTAACCACCTGTATAGGACTCGTGGAGGTGAGCTACCTGCCTCTCCAGGTTTGGCCACAACTGTTACTAAATTCACTTTCTCTTTTTACATTTTTGCTGATTTCTTATGTGGGAGGGCAATCAAATGCAGTCAGCTGATCTTCCCTGACTTGCCTGCCAGTAACAAAATTTCATTCTTCTTTATGGTTGACTAATACTCAATTGTGTATGCATAACCAAATTGTCCTCATCCATCTATGTATTGAGGGAAAGGGAACCTCTACTGATTCCAAACCTAGTTATTGTGAAGATTTCACAATATAAAATGGCATGCTGGTATCTCTTTGGTATGCTAATTCCATTTCCTTTGGATTGATACCCAGAACTGGGATACTTGGATCTGACTGAAGAGCTTTTTCAGAGTGGGGATGCAGCTTAGTGGTAAAGTGCTCTCCCAGCCTGTATGATGCCCTGAGTTCAATCCATAGCATGTGAGCACACACACACACACACACACATACACACTTAGAAAATAGAAGTCTCTTTCAAAGTTTCATTTTTACTATGGTGTGTGTGTGTGTGTGTGTGTGTGTGTGTGTACATGCGTGTGTGTTGCCAGGGACGGAATGCAGGGTCTTACACAGAAGCTTTCTTATCGTTTTCATACCAGGTAGGGCAGGAGGAGATCTGCCTGGCTATCCACTCACATGGTTGGTTATAGATCCAGCTGTGTAGGGGAGACACTGAGATTCAAGGAAAGGAGGTCAGTATTCCCAGTCAGCTTGGCCCTTGGTTCGATGGAGGGTCCCAGTGGATTTCACATGAGTCCTCTTCCTTACCACTCAGTTGTTCTGTGGATGTTCTTTCTCCCTCCTCCCTCCTCTATCATCCTTCCCTGCCTCCCCAACCCCTTAGGCACACATTTTTAAAGTACTGGGGAAGGAACCCAGGACCTCACACTTGCTAGGCAAGCACTGAGCTACACCCCCAGCCCCAAGTTCATGCTCTTCTATGGAAGGATAATGTCAGGACTGAGGATCTCTTCTCAAGTCCTAGTAACAGAGTAACAAGGATGTAGCCTCTTTACTATCACCTGAATCTCTGCCTCCATTTTGCATCCTCTTTGCTCTGAGTCACCTTAGATTCCAGGGAAACAGGTCTGATCAATAAGCGTCTTGAGGGGCAATAGCAACTTTCTTATCACCAAAAAGGTCCTGCCTGCCCAATCCTGAGATGAAGATGTACAGGCCCATGCCTGGTCAAAATGGTCTGCTTTGGCAGCTGTACAAAGCCTCTAGCTATGCAAACCCCCAATGCTTACCCTCATTCACTTTTACATAATTAAACCTCAAAATCATTGTTAGCTCCTTGAAGACAGGGCTAAGTAAATGTGTCCCCTGGTCTCCCTGTGTGTCTACACCGATTAGAGCTCCATTCTTGCTTTTCCCCATGACTTTTTCTATTTGTCATTCAGGGTGAGAGGCAGGACCTGATTTGTTGGACACCCTTTCCCTGAGTCAGGCCTCTGACCTAGGACTCCAGTAATAAAAGTAATATAAATAGCATGGGCAATGAGTGAACATCCTGTGATATGTATTCTATGTGTTCCTCTTCTGGAATGTAGAAAACTTCCATTTCACAAATTAGAAGCAAAAATCTGAAGCAGGTTCAAGTTTCTCCCTTCTTGACCTCACACAGGGTTTCTATTGAGATGTGACTGATTTCACACTGTGCTTTAGAAATCTCTGCTGCAGTGCCTCTCAAAGTGTGTTTCCCTCCTCTAGCACTTCTAGCAACACCTGGGTACTTGTTGGGAATGCAGATTTTTGCACCCCTATCCAGTAAATTGGAAACTCTTGAGTAGGCCTCAAGGGTTGTTTGTTTTTCTTTTCTCATCTTTCTGTGGTGCTGAAGATCTAACCTAGGCATTGGACTTGCTGGGCAAAGGCTCTACATGGAAGCTGCACCCCGCCAATCCACCCCTGTCCCTAGAGATCTGGGTTTTAACAAGTCCCTTGGGTGACTCTGATGCACACTAAAGTCTGAGAGCCACAATCATATATTCATTTTCATCTTTCTAGAGAATAAATAACTCATCCCTTTCTCTGTTTTGTCCCCTGGTGAGTGGAATTGGGAGTCTGGGTGTTGAGAGCTTTGCGTTCCTCAGTATATTTTCATCTCTGACTCTCTGGGGCTCATTATGGAGGGTGACAGTCCCTTTATCTAAAAGAATGATTGGCAAACATTCACAGAACATGCTGGTGCTGAGGATCTAAGATTTGCCCATATTCAGCTCCTTCTAGGATACAAAACGTTCCCACATCTGAGCTGGAATTGTAATAATCCTACCAAGAACAGGAGAAGGTAGGGTCTGCATCTTCCTGAATGGTGTTAAGTATTCCATAATTGGGGCTGGGGTTTGTTCAGTAGTAGAGTGCTTGCCTGACATGCAGGAGTCCCTGGGTTCAGTCCCAGAATGGCTGAGGAAGAGAGATGGGTAGGGGTAAGGGTGAGCTGCTCCCTAAGAAGGGTATTCCCATCCAGGGAGTGTGAGAAACGAGGGGTGGGTGATTTCTTAATGTATCATGGAAGAGAGCCATCCTTCAACATGTGTATTAATTAAACTAATTTTAAAAGCGTTATAAACTATACATAGCAAAGTTTAGCATTTCAACCACTTGTGAGTGTACAGTTAAGTACATTCATGTTACATTGTAACCATCACCACCATCCATCTCCAGGACATATTTCTTGTTGCAAAGTAAAAAATCTGTCCCCATTAAATACTATGTCATCATTCTCTCCTTCCCAAGCCTGCAGCTACCAGCATTCTCCTTTCCGTCTTTAGGAATTTCAATACTCTAGGTACACCAGGTAAGTGGAATCACATATATGCCTTTTTGTGACTGGCCGATTTCACTGAGCATAGTGGCCTTAGGGTTCATTCATGTTGTAACATATGTGACAATTATCTTTGTGAAGCAGAGCATTATTTTGTCCCTTGGATACGCCACTTTTTGTGCATCCATTCTCTGTGCATGGACACTGGGCTTTCTTCCATCTTCTGGCTCTTGTGAATGATACTGCTTTGAACTTGTGCATACAAATATCTCTTTGACACTCTGCTTTCATTATTTTGAGTCAATTTCCAGACACAGAAGTGGAATTGAGAAAGGTAAACTAAAATGGGACTATGGAGAGAGATTCTTAGTAAATGGAGACCTCTGAAAGCATGACAGTTATGTCTGTCTTGCTCTGTCCATTAAACAGAATGTTCATTGTGTGTTACTAAGAGATTAGACATAATATTAATTAAAATGTAAGCCAATTGAGAAACATGTATAATGATTCCACAAGGGACTAATGGCTAGAATGCTTAATCAAAGAGGAAAATTCTGACCTTCATATATAGGGTGGTCACCATGACAAAGTAGCCCACCAGGGTCTTGGTTGCCAAGAGACTTGATCTCCTAGAAAATGTACAAACATTTTCTGCATCACCAAAATCTAACACAATATATAATCAGAGATCTCAAACCTGGGCACATCACTCATTCTCTCCTCTCTTTATAGCCTTTACTCTGAGTACAAACCCTTTGCTGTTCTTAAGTAAATCTTTATTATCATCTTCCTTACTAATTCACCCCACAAGTCTTCTTCAATAAATGCCAAGAACTCAAATGGTTCTCAGTTGAGGTACCCCACTCTTAAGACCTCCTTGGACCTCCTCCTTTGGTGGCAGAATTGCTGATCTTGTGGTAATTCTTAATTTTCTGAACAACTGTTTGATATTTTAACACAGAAAATTGTAAAGTCTCTCATCTTGCATTTAAAATCTTTCCAAATGTATGACCTCCATTCATGCTTCCAGAGTACTCAGTTAATGATAAGTCAGATATGAGATTGTTTTTCAGGAAATCCAGGGTAAACATTTTCTCTCCCATGGTATACCAGAACAGCTTCCTGTTGCCATGTTATTTCCAATTAAATATATCTCAATGGTTTGGCTTGATGAAATAGTAAAATATAAAATATTTAATGAAATGGTTGAATAAAGTCTTTTTGCATAAAGATATAGTAGAAGATGTGAGATTATGATTTTCATCAATATCTGAGTTTTACAATGATCAGCAGATCCAGAGAGAATCACTAAAACTACAGAGTTAAGATTCCTTGAGATGATGTCCAACTATGACTTTCATGGCTGTATAAAGAAACTACTAGCCAGGAGTGGTGGCACATGCCTTAGATACTCATGCTCCCTAATACTTGGGAACCAGGGACAGAAGGATTGTGATTTCCAGGTCAACCTGGACAACTTAAAGAGACCCAGTACCTAAATAAAATAGAAAGTGTGAGGGCTGTAGCTCAGTGGTAGAGTGCCCCTGAGTGAAATCCCTAGTACCAAAAAAAACCAAACAAACAAACAAAAAACACAGAAAAAGTTATTACAATTAAAAACTTGATTTTAAAAAACCTTCAGAAGGGCTAGGGATGTGACTCAATGTTAGAGTGCTTGCCTAGCATGTGTGAGACACTAGGTTTGATTCTCAGCACCACATATAAATAAATGAATAAAATAAAAGTCTTTCAACAGCTAAAAAATATTTAAGAAAAAAAACTTTCAGCATTCACACTTCTTTAAAAAAGATAACACTTTCATTTTTATATTTTAATATTTAAAATACACACATTTTATTTATGTATCAAAATGCATAAGATTTGCTTAAAAATAAGTGGGTAAAGAAAGAAATAAGTAGGAGAACCTTTAGGGGGAAATTGGGCAAATGAGTAAGTCATGGACCAAAGACGTCTTTTCAAGTGACATCTGTGTGTGCTCCATTGTGACCATGCCCCTATTTTCCAGCAGATACTTCAACTACATGGAACCAGAAAACCAAACACACATGGCAGAATTCCTCCTCCTGGGACTCTCCGAGGATCCTGAGCTGCAGCCTGTCTTCTTTGGCCTGTTGCTGACCATGTACCTGGTCACTGTTCTTGGGAACCTGCTCATCATCCTGGCTGTCAGCTCTGACTTCCACCTCCACACCCCCATGTACTTCTTCCTCTCCAACTTGTCCATAGTTGAAATCTGCTGCACCTCCACTATAGTCCCTAAGATGCTTCTGAACATCCAGACAGAAAGCAAAGCCATCACTTATGTAGGCTGCCTCACTCAGGCATATTTTTTCTTGGTTTTCATATGTATGGACAATTTACTGCTGACGGTGATGGCCTATGATCGCTATGTGGCCATCTGCCACCCCCTGCATTACCTGGTCATCATGAACCCCCGCCTCTGTGTCCTGCTGGTTCTCATCTGTCTATCCATTAGCACTGTGGATGCCCTCGTGCACAGTCTGATGGTGCTGCGTCTGTCTTTCTGCACCCAAGTTAAAATACCCCACTTCTTCTGTGAGCTGACTCAGATCCTCCAGCTGGCTTGTTCTGATACTCTTATTAATAACATTGTGTTATATTTAGTAATAATTCTGGTGGGCATTGGACCATTTTCTGGAATAATTTTCTCTTACACTCGAATTGTCTCCTCCATTATGAGAATCCCATCAGCTGGTGGAAAGTATAAAGCTTTTTCTACCTGTGGGTCTCACCTGTCTGTGGTTTCTTTGTTCTATGGGACTTGCATTGGGGTTTATCTTAGTACTGCTATTACTGATTCTCCCAGGAAGATTGCAGTGGCCTCAGTGATGTACACTGTGGTCACCCCCATGCTGAACCCCTTCATCTACAGCCTGAGGAACAAAGACATGAAGGGGGCCTTGAGAAAACTCGCTATGGGGACCTTGTCCTTTTCATGATTCTGCCAAGTGTCCTGGGTGTGGGCTCCAAACAGGAGTCAAAGACTATGAAATCCTGAGTGTCCCAGTAAATCTTGACTCTTCCTTAATTCAATTCTTCCAGAAAAGTGGTTAATGACAGAATTTCAACCCCCCCCCATCTGAACCAAGAATAGTGGTATATGCCTATCATTCCAGATATTTGGGAATCTAAGTCAGAATAATTCCAAATTTGGGCCAGCCTGGGCAACTTAGTAAGACCCTGTCTTTAAAAAAGTGTTTGTGATATAACTCATTGATAATAAAATGTTTTTATTATCAATAAAACGGTACTGAAAAAATAAGATAAAATCAAATCAAATAAAACAGTATAAGATCTGTATTTAATTCTGTTTTCCTAAATTTTTCTCCATGTCATGTCCTAATAAACCTAACCTTCTGAGTTCAGCTTCCACAACTACAATATGAGTAATATAGCATGATATAATACATTTAATATTTATTGGGGAATGTTTCTCTCATTGAGATATATGGGACAGTTCAACACATAGCATGCACACAGAAAGTTGTTTGTGTTAAGCAATTGGTAAAATTACACAAAAAAATTATTGCATTCCAGTCCTATGTTAGTGAACTTATGGTGGACACCCCCTTACTTCCAGGTTTGTGTGTGTGCGGGGCGGGAGGGTGCTAGGGATTAAACTCATGGTTACCTCTTATGTACATCCTCAGCCCTTTTTATTTTTAAATAAGTTCTCAACTAAGTTGCCCAGGGTGGCCTCTAACTTACGATCCTCCTGCCTCAGTCTCTCAAGTAGCTGGGATTACAGGCGCACCCACTGGGACAGTCCCACATTAATTATTTCTGTAACATTTGTGTGTGTGTGTGTGGTGTGTGTGTGTGTGTGCCAGGACAAATTTACCTTTTAGCACAAGGTCTCCTGTTGTTGTATCAACAGCAACAATAATTATAACTGATATCTCTAGAGTATTCACCGTGTCTCCAGTACTTAGGCCTTTCTTAATGTGCACGCTACATTATTCATATGAAGCACACAAGGAAACTTGCCTCAGGGTCGCTTTCTCCCTGTTTTGGTAGATAAACGTCATGTGGTCTGTGATCCTGAAAGTGACCTGAAAGTTAGCACTGGCTGATCCAGCAGTGCCCTCTCCCTTCCCAGTCAGTGTTAATGCAGAGGTGACACTACTTGCTCCTCTATTTGCTCTCTCCAGAGCCCCTCCCTCAGCTTCTCTTATGAATATGTGTCCCTCCAAAGCTCCATTCTAGATGAATAATTTCAGTTGTATAGGTTTAAAATTTTTTAATAAACAATAGTCTAAACTGTTTTTTACTATTTTTTTTTGCAATGCTGGAGATTGAACCCAGGGCCTGTGCTTGCAAGGCAGGCACTCTAACAACTGAGCTATGTCCCCAGCCCTCTAAAGTGTTTTTTTTAAAGATCACATAGGAATTTTCATATGGGTGTGCATATATAATAGACAAAACAGAGACTCATTCTTTCTTTTTACTAACATCCTTCATTGTAGGAACAAATGGCAAACTGTAGCCCAAAAGAGACCAATTCTATGGGCTAAAGAAATTTCTTCAAATTAAACAGCTCACAATGGACTGACTTGATGGAATTGTAAAATATTATATTTTAAAGGATCAAGTGACATGTCATTTACCACAAGGAGGGCATAGAAGGTGTGAGACAGTAATTTTCAGCAGGATCTGATATTTGCAATGATAACCTTCTGCAGAAAGCATCCTCTCAGTTGCAGACTGAAGTGATGTGATCAAACCAGGTTGGATGCTGGGTGGAAAACTGAATGCAATTTAATGCTAGATTTAGCAAAAGCATTAAGACTGTTGATAGTTCCTAAGCAATACAACATCATGTATTTTCATTTTTTTTCATGTTCTAGCTTAGAAAAATGCATACATTTTATTTTCTGAATTGTGATGCATAAACTCCCCTCAAAAACTAGTGGATGCCATGAAAACAGAAGAGATATCAGTAGAATAGAGTAAAGGGATTGAGAGTGAGGGAGGAGGGATGGGGAAAGAAAGAAATGGTGGAAGGGAACCAAGGAAACACTCCTGTGTACACACATGAATACACCAAAGTGAATTTCACCTTTATGCACATAAATAATGCTCTCAATAAAAAACTAAAAATGCATAGAAGAAAGGCCAGTAGAACACAGGAAAGGAAACAGTGGAGAGAGGAAGGCAGGGAAGAAGAAGTCATGGGGACTAAAGAACAAAATCAATTTACATGCTTGAATAATTATGTCATAATGAACATGACCATTATGAATAGTTATAATGTAACAAGAAAAAATTGTTAAAAAAGAATTACTGAGTGAAGAAAACAATGAGGCGGAGTCCTGACCAGAAGAATTGTTTAAATATTAGGAGAAAGTGACTTCACTGCTGTGGTAGTTGGTGGGGCTGGAGTTAGGAATGCAAGGGCCTCAGCTGCCTGTCAGGAGGGCTTTCCTCCTCAGGGAGCACTTCCCCTTAGAGGGAGGGTAGAGTCTGCAACCCTGGTGCCTGAGGTCACCTCTCCCATGCCCCTGTCACATCTTACAGAAGCTTCTTTGCACTGGGGTGAGGATGAGCTGCAGCAGCTGTAAGAGAACACAGGTGTGGGGTGAAGGAGAGCAGCCACCACATCAGTCCACCCTCAGGGCCCTGGAGTTTGCTGCTTCAGTAACTCCTCCACTGTCCATACCTCATGTGGTTTGTCCTTGCAGAGTCCTTGGGAAGGTGTCCTGACTTAGTGCTGTTCCTGGCATGGGAGGTGAGTGGGACTGAGGGTGAGTGAGTGGCAGGACAGGGAAGAGCTCCCACCATGAAAGCCAACCAGCTAACCAGCCGCAGCTAGCATGGACTCCTTGGAGGGCATTTGCCCTTTGTGGGGGAGAGGGCCTGAGTGTTTCATCCCCAACAAAGATTATACTCTTTAATCTCAAAGGGTGCTACTCTTTCTGGGAGACCTCAATGATATTGTCTCAGTGTAGGGGCTCAAAGGCAAGACAGTTGACAGATTTACCAAAAAGAAATGTCCCCATGTTGAGTTTTCTCAAGGCCCCCTTCATGTCCTTGTTCCTCAGGCTGTAGTTGAAGGGGTTCATCATGGGCGTGACCAGTGCATACATCACTGAGGCCCCTGCAGTCTTCCATGGAGAATCAGTAACAGCAGAACTAAGATAAACCCCATACCAGTCCCATAGAACAAGAAAACCACAGTCAGATGAGACACACAGGTAGAAAAAGCTTTAGACTTTCCACCAGTTGATGGGATTCTTAGGATGGAGGAGACAATTCGAGAATATGAGAAAATAATGCCAGATACAGGACCAATATCTAACAGAGTGGTTGATAAATAAACCATGACATTGTTGATGAGAGTGTCAGAACAGGCTTGATTGAGGATCTGAGCAAGGTCACAGAAGAAGTGAGGGATCGCTAAGTATTTGCAGACAGACTGAGTAACATCGGAGTGTTCAGCAGGGCATCTCCAGTGCTGATGAGCAGACAGATCAGAACCAGCAGGAAACAGAGGCGGGGGTTCATGATGACCATGTAATGCAGGGGGTGGCAGATGGCCACATAGCGATCATAGGCCATCATGGTCAGCAGCAAATTCTCCATGCATACAAAAACCACAAAAAAACATAACTGAGCAAGGCACCCTCCATAAGTGATGGCTTTGCTTTCTGTCTGGATCAGATTCAGCAGCATCTTAGGGACTAAAGTGGAGGTGCTACAGATGTCAACCAAGGACAGGTTGGAGAGGAAGAAGCACATGGGTTTGTGGATGTGGGCATCAGAGGTGATGGCCAGGATGATGAGCAGGTTCCTAAGAACAGTGACCAGATATATGGACAGGAATAGACCAAGGAGGACGGGTGCAGTCCTGGATCCTCTGAGAGTCCCAGGAGGAGGAATTCTGCTACACGTGTTGTTTGATTTTCTGATTTCATGTTTTAAGGAATCTGCCGGAAGATAGGGACACAGTGACAATGGGATATGGACCAATGGATAAAGACCTTTGTTCCAGGACTTAGATTCTAGAGATACTTCAACAACCATTCCTTTCCAATTCTCCTACCCAATTCAAAGTCTTTAAATTCTTTCCTCACCCAATAATTCTGGTAGAATTTTATGTATTATAATACACAAAATAAAACATCTGCATTTTTCTAATACTAGAATACAAAATGAATATATGTACTAATTTATTTTTAGCAACTCTGAAACTGGGATGCTATTTTGGAATCTAGACTTAAATTGTAGTAATTTCTTAACACACCTGCTTAGACAGCATCATTTGATCAGAGTATCTTAACTGTGTGCTTCACACAGTTTCTCTGAATCTGTACAACATCACAAATTTTGTTATTCCTGAAAATTATAATTTTACTTCCTCTACTGCCTTATTATGAGAAGTGATGTGATTCATTTTTCCCTTACCTATTTTACTTACAGTATTTTACAATTGTATAGTGGCATTGTATCAGAATCTATGTGATCTGAAGGAATTTCTTTCAGCATAAGGATTCCTTGCTGTGGATTACAATTTGCCATTTGTTCCTACAATTAGGGACATCATTTAAAAGTGGGAATGACTCTCTATTCTGTCCTTTTTAAAATGTCACACACATCATACAAATTCCTGTCTAGTCTTGAAAACAAGGTAATTATTGCCTCATGTGCTTGTATGACTGTACATGTACATGTACATGTAGATGTTCCTATGGTGATGGTTTTGAAATTATCCCCCACCCTCTGAGCACTCCTGAGTGCATTCAAAGTTGTGCACTGTGCAGAGCAGTCAGAGAGGTCAGTGAAAGCCCATCCCCTCCTGTGGACCATGTCTAGGCCACTCCAGCCAGGAAACCAAGTACTCATTAGGACCACCTATGTCCCCCCAACATCTGGCCTCTGGATAGTTGAATCTGGAGTGATGGACTCTTGGCCATCCTCACTTTGTGAGAGTAACCTCCACATCATGGTTAAGTCACGAAGTCAGCAGGAGAGAACAATTCTAAGAACTTGGGCAAGCCCATGATTGATGAAAGTGCCCTGTCATGCTTTAGTCAAAATGAAACCACTCTACCTCATACATGTTCCTGCAAATGACAAGAGGTGGATTAATCCAGGCAGAAAAACAGACACTGCATGCTCTCACTCATATGGGAAAACTAAAAAGTAATTTCTTTGCACAGAAGTAGAAGAGGGGTCACAAGAGGCTAGGGAGGCAATGTGCAGGTGAGTCACAGGGAGGTCAGATAAACAGGTGAAGAACAGAGTCACACAAATGTGTAAGTTCTACTGGTCTATAGCATGGCAGGGTGACTAGAGATTGCAATGATTGATCATACTTTATAAAATGTACTATGAGAGAGGAGTTCTAACGTTCTGAACTGAGAGAAATCATGTGAAGGAGAGGGGAATTTCAATTACCTTGATCTTATTGTTACATGTTGGGAGCTGTTTGCTACTATTCTATGGGTGCAGCTAAGATGGCGCCTGGTGTTTTGCACCGTCACTGTTCTTGCTGGGTAAACATATGATGCTGTTTTCAGGAAGTATCTTTGGGCAGCTTGCGCGTGCTTAATGTTATACGGTTAGCACGCATTGTACATGTGTACTAGGTTGTGATTGGTTGCTTGTTCATGTGTACCAAGTTGTGATTGGTTGCTGTATGCTTATATGCTGGTCATTTCCGGTTAACGGAAGTTGTAACGAGATTGTTGGAAGAAGAAGTAAACCACGCTTACTACCCTTTACCTCTCCGAGTCGTTCTTGCCGGTCGAGAGCGACAAGTGGTGCCGAAACCCGGGACCTCGTGGACACCACGGAAAGGTAAATGGGATAAGTAACGATTAGGTAAGGATTCCCTTAACACGGGGAACGAGGTAAGGAGTGCACCAATTATAACTGTCTAAGACAGGGAAGGTTCCCTCGGGACGATCACCGTTAATTGTTTTAAGCTCCTCAGGGACGAGACTCTAAGGATTCCCTTAACATGGGGAACGAGGTATCTAGGGTGAAAATGGAGGTTCTAGAACAGGTAAAACAGGAATCTCGCAAGGGGTCGGCTTTAGGCTCCAGCTCCGAAAACGAAAGTTCAGAGGGTAATACAGACGATGAGCAAGAGCTGTTAGAAAAACAAAGTAACAAAAGTCTGGGGCAACAAACATTAAACGAGTTAGAGGAAATCCAGCGGCAATTAGATAAAAAAGACAAACAATTAGCTGAAGCCTTAAAGGAATTAAATTTGCACAAGGAAGCTTCACAAAGTAAAGAAAAACAGGAAGCACAGAATATGGCGCATTGTAACTCGCCTTTTTGGTGTGAGCCTACAGCGCCACCTTGTGGGTGGCCTCCGCCATATCCGGCGGCTCATCAGAGTTGTGGTAAGATGTGCACGTGCTCGGATTGTAAGAGACAGGGCTGGAGAGAGGTGATAGATCCGCAAAAAGGGTTTTTTCCGGTATTTGTATTGGTAATTATGTGTGTGTTGTCTCGATTCCAATCTGAGCCTATTAACATCATTTCAGACAGTAAATATGCAATAACCACAGTTCAAGTTATAGAATTGGGCATTATTTCAGATACTCAATCGAACATCTCTACACTATTACTAGAACTCCAAAACATTGTTCTTTCCCGTGGAGCTCCCTTTTACATTGGACATATTAGAGCTCATACGGATCTTCCTGGACCTATGACACAAGGCAATCAAATGGCTGATGCTGCTACGCGTTTTCTAATGTGTACTGCTTTAGAGAAAGCCAAAGCTTATCATTCCAAATGGCATGTCAATGCCTCAACCTTAAAATTACGGTTTCCTATAACAAGGGCTGAAGCACGAGAAATTGTTAAGTCCTGCAAAAACTGTATGGTTCATATACCTGCTCCCTCTATAGGAGTTAATCCTAAAGGACTTATGCCAAATCACTTATGGCAAATGGATGTAACCCATGTGGCTTCATTTGGACAATTAAAATATGTTCACCTGAGCATAGATACCTGTTCAGGAGTTATCAGTGCTACTCCTTTACGGGGTGAAAATGTAAAAAATGTCATGACGCACTGTTTACGCTCCTTTGCTACCTGGGGTGTTCCAAAATGTTTAAAAACAGATAATGCTCCTGCTTATACTTCCTCAAGCTTTCGCAACTTTCTTGCTTGTTATAATATTAAACACACCACAGGTATACCTTATAACCCTCAAGGCCAAGGTATTGTGGAACGGGCTCATTTAACATTTAAAACAACTCTTCAAAAAATACAAAAAGGGGGAATTGGAGAGCAATTCCATACACCCAAAGATCTTACAAATTTAGTACTTTTTATTTTAAATTTTCTCACGGTGGATAAAGAAGGCACCTCAGCTGCAGAACGTCACTGGGGTGCCCAGACACCGTCTCGGTTAATGGCTAAATGGAAGGACATACTTACAGGAGTATGGAAAGGACCTGACCCGGTGCTTAGGTGGCACCGAGGCTCTCTTTGTATTTTTCCACAGGATGCACCTGCACCAATCTGGGTTCCGGAGCGGCTCACTAGGATGGTGGATCCTGAGCCTGCGGTGGAAGCCAACGATGATAATATGGATGACACAGGAGGATTTACCGGTGCTGCTTTCCAGAAGTAAAGGAGATTTTGGAATCACCGCAGCAGTCATCGCCGCTGTGGCAGCGTCAGCGGCAGCAGCTAAAAACAGTCCACGAATTCAACTCTCTCTCTGAAAACACAGCCGAGGCTTTGTCTACTCAAAATCAGATCAACTCACACCTCAAAGTAGGACTTATTCTGGTTAATCAACGGGTAGATCTGTTACAAGAACAAGTGGACTTAATTCAAGAACTAATGACTCTGGGCTGTGTTCTTTCCTTACGAGGACTTTGTGTAACCCCTGTTCAGTATCAAAACTTTAGTATGGCAGCTAACCTGTCTCGTCAACTATCTGTCATGTTAACTTCTAACTGGTCTATGGAATTTGATAATCTTACATATCAGCTTAGAACGGAAATACTTAAGGTTAATCTAACTAGAGTTCATGTAGCTTCCATTGCTGAAACAGCTCAATGGTTTGCCCATGCTTTAGGTATTACTAGACAGTGGGCTAAGCTTGGCGCTATGGCCATACTTATGCTCTTAGCTAGCGTATTGATTTTGCGCTGGTTATGCAAGCTTGTTAATCACCATCGTCAACAACAGCACCTTATAGTTCAAGCCATGATGGCTCTTGAGACTGGTACTTCTCCCCAGATATGGCTAAATATGTTGGACCGGTAGCCAAAGACGGGTAAGACTGTCCCCACACTATAGCAACCTAAGACAGGGATCCTTCAATACCAGGGAGGATACCCAATGACGGGTAAGCATAGATGTTGAGGGCGGCAACCTAAGACAGGCACGGTCCCTGCCTTTTAAATAAAACTAAAAGGGGGAGCTGTTGGGAGCTGTTTGCTACTATTCTATGGGTGCAGCTAAGATGGCGCCTGGTGTTTTGCACCGTCACTGTTCTTGCTGGGTAAACATATGATGCTGTTTTCAGGAAGTATCTTTGGGCAGCTTGCGCGTGCTTAATGTTATACGGTTAGCACGCATTGTACATGTGTACTAGGTTGTGATTGGTTGCTTGTTCATGTGTACCAAGTTGTGATTGGTTGCTGTATGCTTATATGCTGGTCATTTCCGGTTAACGGAAGTTGTAACGAGATTGTTGGAAGAAGAAGTAAACCACGCTTACTACCCTTTACCTCTCCGAGTCGTTCTTGCCGGTCGAGAGCGACAGTTACATATTGGATGCATATTATCACAAAGCACCTCATGAACATGCACAAGTATTGTCTATTAATTACAATTTCATAAGATTTAAAAAGTTAGTCAATTCAATTCAGTATGTGAATTTTGGGAGGGACATGGAAAGAGGGTAGCATGTGTGGAGTGAGAGCAAGGGAGATGGTCAAGCACTCTCTCTTTTGCTCTACACCTGCCAGGGTTTCAGAGAGAATTGCTGGATGAGCCATTGCTGATTCAGACCACTGGACAGCACCAAGACCATATGAAGTGTGAAGCAGGGGAGGAAGAACATTATTCTACCCAAGACACAGAAAAGAAGTGGAGCAAAGTTCTCCTGGGTCCTTGATATGAACACTGAGCTATGGGCAGTGAACAAGAAAAGATCTAAGCACTAGGAACATAGTGACTCTGCAGAGATAGTAGTTGTAATTATTTCTTCCACTGCTATTTTTATTAGTAATAGTACCGTTGTCAATTCAAGGAAGGAGATTTCAGTACAACAGCAAACTTTCATAGTACATCCTGGGATGGAAAATGTTCAGCTTGGTGTAGGATGTTCCCTTTCCCCTGGATTGCCTGATCTACACACAGGCAGTTTTCTGGGTCATTAACACTCACAAGTTTCCTTGGAAACTTGAATGAAGGTTATATATTTGGAAAATTCCAATATGAAATAAAAGTCTTTATAACTGTTTTAAAATACCAAAAGTTTCCTGAAAAAATTGAAATCATAATTACTGTATTATCCAACAATTCCACTTCAGTTTCTGAGTATATACTTGAATTTACTGAACCAGGGTGTCAAAGAGGTATTTGCACACACTCATTCACAGCAGCAAGAGCCAGAAGGTGGAAAACCCCAGTGCCCATGCATGGATGGTGGGTACACAAAATGTGGTCTATACGCACCATGAAATAAGACTCAGCCTTTGAAAGGAAGGAAACCCTCACACAAGCTCCAGCGTGGACCATGAAGACTTGTGACCAGGAGAAATCAGCCTGTCACCATAAGGCATATAAGTGAATCCACTTCTACGAGAAATACGGTGTTGACATTCATAAAGACACAAAGGAGAATGGGAGGGATGAGGGTGAAGAGCTAGTGCTCATAGGAACAGTGTCTTAGTTTTATAAGATGAGAAATGGCCTGAAGGTGGATGGTGGTGGCAGCTGCAGACCCATTGTGAATGCACCTAATGTCACTGAACTGTCCTTAGAAATGGTCAAAATGTAACCTGTGTTATGCACATTTTACCTCAATTTTAAAAATAATAAATATGTTAAAGGAATGCTTTCTGATTTTCATTATTTATGCTCCTCTCCTGGGTACAGCTCTGACAAACCACCCATGCCTCATTTCTCACTGCTCATGAAAAGGAAGGCCCTTCTCAGTGAGTCACCCACCCTCAAACCAATCTTATCTCTCTCCCTCATCCAGGGAATTCTGCAGATTGGGGAATATTTAAAATCATTTATGGAAATGCATATCCAACCTCCTCCTGTTCTTGGTAGGACAACCTCCAATCCAGCTCAGAAAAGACAGGGGAAAGCTGAA
>JAJEJO010052445.1:76528-113226 GCA_020662805.1 Glaucomys volans
TTCAGCTTTCCCCTGTCTTTTCTGAGCTGGATTGGAGGTTGTCCTACAAAGAACAGGAGAGGAGAAGGTTGGATATGCATTTCCATAAATGATTTTAAATATTCCCCAATCTGCAGAATTTCCTGGATGAGGGAGAGAGATAAGATTGGTTTGAGGGTGGGTGACTCACTGAGAAGGGCCTTCCTTTTCATGAACAGGGAGAAATGAGGGGTTGGTGGTTTATCAAGCTCTACAAGGAGAGGAATATAAATGTAGCAAATCAGAAAGTGTTCCTTCAATATTTTTAAATAAAAATATTTTTAGAACTGTGGTTAGAATACACATAGCAGTATTCAGCATTTTGACCATCTCTAAGTGCAGTTCAGGGGCATTGGGGATATTGAAAATTGTTCTACAGGCATGACCAACATCCATCCTCAGGACATTTTTCACCCTGCAAAACTAAATTTCATCTCCAATGATCATGACCTCTGCACTTCCTGTTCCCAGGCCCTGGCTCTTTCTGTCCCTAAGAATTTCAGCACACTCTGTCCCTCAAGGAAGGAATTACACGTGTGACTATTTGTGCTTGACTAATTTCCCTGAGCACAACATTCTCAAGGTCCATGATGGAACCTGAGTGTGAGCCTCCTTCCTTCTAAAGGCTGAACATTAATTAATTGTCTGAATAGAGCACATTTTGTGTACCCATTTGTCTGTGCATGGGTACTGGGGTTTCTCCCAACCTCCAGCTCTTGTGAATAATGGTGTTAGGAATGAGTGTGTACACAAAAATATTCGACACCCTGACTTTGATTATTCTAGATACCCTGACACAGAAATGGAATTTCTGAATCCTTTGGGAATTCCTTTGCTGAATTTCTGAGGAAATTTTCAATTTGTTAACACAGAAAGTGGTCAACACTCCCTTCTTGTATTTTTAAATTTTCAAATGTGCAACTTCCATTTGTTCACCCAGAGAGCTCAGTGAATAATGAGGCAGTTCACAGTCTGTGGATCAGGAAACCAAGACCCAGGGACCCTCCCACACCTCCTGCACTTTCTCTCCCCAGTGCTCCAGACCGGTCCCTGTGGTGCCACAGCTTCTGCTGTTGTGTAATCAATGGCACTATTCCTAATAAAACTAACAGCAGCAATAACTGTAGCTACTATTTCAAGAGGACACTCACTTTGTTCCTGGCACTGAAACCTTTTAAAAATAATTAAATACTTATTAGAACCCACAGAGTCTTATTCATATGGAAGCACACAGCTAACATTGCTCAGCTTCATTTCTTTCCATCTTTATTAATTAATGTCCTTCTTCCCTTGCTTGACAAATATCATGAGGTGCCAGATTCCCTAACTGACCTGAAAGTTAGCATTGGCTGATCCAGCAATGCCCTTTCCCTCCCCAGCCAGTGTCAAAGCGGAGGGGAAACAGCCTGCTCCTCTCCATTGCTCTCTCCAGAGCCCATGCCTGCCGCCCTCTCTCTGCTTCCATTGTGAGTATGTGTCCTCCAAAGCTCACAATCTAGATGAATAATTTCCGTTGCATGGGTTTAAAAATTTTTTAACTTAGACATAAAAGTTTGATATCCAATAGATAGATACATACACACAAAGTACAATAATCAGATCAAGGTTATTGGGATTTCTATCTCCTTGAACATTCCCCATTTCCATGGGTTAGGAAATGTGAACTCATCTCTTTCAGTTCTTTAAGAAATATGTAATAATCTGGGTGCGTTGACCAAGGCCTGTGATCCCAGTTTCTCACCAGGTGAAGCAGGAGGCTCCCAACTTCAACGCCAATCTTGGAAAATTAGCAAATCTATCTTTCAAAGTAAAAATAAAAATACCTGGGAAACAATCAATGACTAAGTAGTTTGGGGTTCAAATCCCAGTGTCAGAATAACAACTGAGAAATTGTAGCAAATTTTATAAAGTGTAGTTACCCTGAGGTGCTATAAAACACCAACACTTGTTCATCCCACCTCCCTGTATTTTGCTACATTCCATCTGACCTCTTCTTCCTCCTGTCTCCCTCCTATCCTTGTCTCTATTGATCACTACTCTCCTTTTCTTTCCATGACACTAATTATCTAGCCTCCACACATGAGTGAGAACAATCAGTATTATTTTTGCTAACTGGCTTATTTCACTTTCTCTCCTTTCCTGCGGCATTTGTAGAACTAGGAGAGTTTCATTTTGACATGGCACACCTGGTTCAGTAACATATTTGCACACCAGCTCTTAGAATTTTTCAGTCTTTCAGATTTCCTGGCTGCTATGCTAGGGTGTGGATTTACAAGGTGAGGATGGCTAGGAGTACATGTCCACCTATAGAAGTATTAGAAGGGTCAGACACTGAGGCTCTGGGAAGGCACAGTGAGCACTTGGAGGTATAGCAAGTTATTCTTGCTTTAAAGATCTGCTAGTAGCTTGGCACAGTGGGACACACCTATCATCCCTTTCAGGGGAGGCTTAATAAGAAGACTCACAACCTGGAGGTCAGCCTGGGCTGCTTAAGGACATGTGTATTAAAAAGCAAAATAGAAAGAGAGGGAGGGAGGTGTAGGTCTGTGATGCAGCAACGCAGGGTCAGTGCCCAGCACCACTAAAACAACAGTGGGAAGGTGGGAATTTCCACATTGGGTGTGATGTCTCTGCAGTAGGCAAACTATAACCAACTTTATAATAAGGCCCTTTCTGTAGGAACATATGGAAAATGATGGATCACCATTCAAAAAGAAACCTAGCAATCCCAGGGGACAATTAATTTAAATTACATAGATTGGTGTACTTTTAAGATATGATAAATTCAAATAAATGTAAGTCATTTCTTCAAATAAGGTGGGAGACCATGTGAGAAGATAATTTTTAGCAATACCTTAAATTAGAAAATGTGAGTATATTCAGAAAAAAATATGTAAACCACATGCTTGAGCTTCTATGGTAAAATGTTGTCATCTTACAAAGTTTGATGGTTTATTAAGAGACTACTACAGTTTAAGGTTGGATTTAAGGATAGCAATCAAACTTTGTAGGTTCTCAAACATAAATAGCATGTATATTTATTTTTGAATTTTGATATTAGAAAAATGCACACATTTTATTTTGTGTATGGGATTGTAGAAATTCACTCAAGCATCAGTAAATAAAGAAAGAAATAAGTAGGAGAATGTGAAAAGAAAGATTTTTAAAATATGACTGGAATTTAAATTATGAACAATGGTCTCTGTCCAACACTGATCATGTGCATTCTTTTGTCACCATGTTCCCATCCTCCAGCAGAGGCTTCACCAACATGGAGCTGGAAAACCAAACACAAGTAGCAGAATTCCTCCTCCTGGGACTCTCAGAGGATCCAGAGGTGCAGCCTGTCCTCTTTGGCCTGTTGCTGACCATGTATCTGGTCACAGTGCTTGGGAACCTGCTCATCATCCTGGCCGTCAGCTCTGACTCCCACCTCCACACCCCCATGTACTTCTTCCTCTCCAACCTGTCCTTGGCTGACATCTGTAGCACCTCCACTATAGTCCCTAAGATGCTGCTGAACATCCAGACAGAAAGCAAAGCCATCACTTATGCAGGCTGCCTTGCTCAGGCATATTTTTTCTTTGTTTTTCTAGGTATGGACAATTTATTGCTGACTGTGATGGCCTATGATCGCTATGTGGCCATCTGCCACCCCTTGTATTACATGGTCATTATGACCTCCCGCCTCTGTGTCCTGCTGGTTCTAATCTGTCTGCTCATCAATACTTTAGATGCCCTGCTGCACACTCTGATGTTGCTGCGTCTGTCTTTCTGCCAACACTTGGAGATCCACCACTTCTTCTGTGACCTTGCTCAGATCCTTAACACGGCCTGTTCTGATACCCTTGTCAATAACACTATTTTATTTTTTGCAACCATCTTCTTGGGTTTTGGTCCTGTCTCTGGGATAATTTTCTCATATTCTCAAATTGTCTCCTCCATCCTGAGAATCCCATCAGCTGATGGAAAGTATAAAGCTTTTTCAACCTGTGGGTCTCACCTATCTGTGGTTTCATTGTTCTATGGGACTGCTATTTGGGTTTACCTTAGTTCTGCTATTCCTGGATCTCCCAGAATGAGTGCTGTGGCCTCAGTTATATACACTGTGGTCATCCCCATGCTGAACCCCTTCATCTACAGCCTGAGGAACAAGGACATGAAGGGGGCCTTGAGAAAACTCATCTTGGGGAAGTTTACGTTTTTGTGATCTGTGAAGTGTCATAGTGTGGGTTTCTAGAGTGAGTTGAAGGGATTAAATATTGGGCATATCTTACCATTAGATAGGAGATATCTCTGAGAAAGCTCATGTGGTAATGAAGGTATATCAGAGGTGATATAATTAGATTATGATAGTGGTAACATTGTTGGTGGATAAGTTCATTAATAATTTCAATGCATTACCGGGTAGTAATTTTTGGCAGGTGAGATATGGCTAGATAAATTAAATCACTAGGTGCATGTCCTTGAAGGATGTGTATTGTGTCTGGCCACTCTCTCCCTCTCCATCCTGGCTGCCATCATCCAAGAAGCTTCTCTGCCAAGCCCTCTGCCATGTTGTTCTGCCTTACTTCAGCTCATAGCAATGAATGTGTGTATCCATGGACTGCACCTTGAAAACTTTGAGCCAAAAATAAACTTATTCTCCAAAATAAATTTGTAGCTTTCAGTCATTTTGTTTGTTGCAATGAAGAATGGATTAAAACAGTGTGCCAGAAATCCTGAATCTGACTTAATCCTGTTTTCCTAGCCAATGGTTAATCATGGGCTTTCCCGAAAATAGCTTTATAAGAAATCCTGTTTTCCTGTGATTTACTCCATATCACATACCTAAAACCTTGAATCTCTGAATTCAGTTTCCACACCTGTGAAATAGCCTGACAAAGTCACACATTGGTAATTATCTAGGGACTGAATCTCTCTTATATGTATGTGTGAGATATTTTAATGCACGGTATATACACAAAAACCTGATTGCATTAAGCAAATAGAATTAAACAAGTACAACCCTGCATAGGTAAAATCATAGTAGACATTTTTTTGCTTCTCCATCAGTTGTGAATGTAATTTTATTGGGAAGTGTGCTTCTGGGGACTGAACCCAGGCCCTGCACATGTGAGGCACATCTTCCTCCACTGAACCACTTAATCTTCACTAAATCACTTCTCCCTTCACCCCTTTCCCTTTCAGTAATTATCAATTTCCTCTTGATTTTCTCCTCATTTCTGCCAGAGTTTATAAAGTTGCATGAACTTTTTAAACATCCATTGTTCTCTTATGTAATTGATTTATTATACAGAAATTCATTTCTCAGTATCCAAACTCATGGAGGATCCCTTACCATCCTGCTGTGATTTATTTTAATCTCCTTGCATTGTACTGACCATATGATTTTCATTTTTTATATTTTAAAATTTGCCTATAGCTGGGCATGGTGGTGCATGCCTGTAATTCCAGTGACTGGGGAGGCTATGGCAGGAATATCTCAAGTTCAAGGCCAGACTAAGCAATTCAGCAAGGCCCTAAACACTGTACTGACACCTCTCTCAAAATAAATCTAAAATGTTCTGTGGCTGTTGCTCAGTGTTTAAGTGCCCCTATGTTAAAAAAAATTGTCTATATAGTGCTTTTGGCCATACTCTAGTATGGTGCTTTCTGTGATAATTAAATAAATATGTAGTCATTCTCTTTTTCTTTTTTTTTTTTTTTCATGGCCTGTGGAATTGAACCTGGGTCACTTTACCACTGAGATATAATGTAACCCCAGTGATTTTCAATTTTTATGTTTTGAAAAGTTCAACCAAAATTACGAGGCTGGCCTTGAACTGGAAATCCTCCTGCTTCAGTCTCCCAAGTAGCTGAGATGACAAGATGTGTGGATTCTATCCTTAGAGTTCTCTGCATGTCCCATCAGGCCAACTTGGAAATCATGTTGAAATCTGGGTGATGCTCTCTGATTTTATTGGTCTCCTTACTGCACAATCATCATGAGGTGTGTGGTGAACTCACCCAGGAAAGAGCTCTCTTCAGGTTGGCATTGGACATATGCATATCCACTGGCAATATCTGGAAGGAGCCCAGCTTCCCCTTCTCAAGCCCCTGCTCCCCACAGGTGCAATGGCAGCCTCTGTAATGTGAGGCTTCTGCAGTTCCCCTTTGCTAGCAATGTAGTCAGCTTTCTTTTTACTCAAAAACTTGTCCTCATTCTTGAATCAGCATCAGGGACAACAACTGGGGATGTTGGGAATCACAGTCAAAGTCCAGGACCTCAGTGTTACAGAGAATTGAGAAAGACACACACGCAAAAGTAACAGAGGGAGAGGCTCAAGGCCCCAAAGTCTGGAAATTAGGGTACCATATCCTGAACTGTGGGGCCTTCTTTTGCCTACCTTATTGAAGACCTTAGCCTTTTTTCTCCCATTGGTTATATCATGATACCTGATTAGAATATTTTCCAATTTTCCCCCTATTGGTTGCTTTAGAAAACCTAATTAAAATACTGCTATGGTTTGGATGTGAGGTGTCCACCAGAGCTCACAAGTGAGGCAATACAGGAAGGTTCAGAGGGGCACTAATTGGGCTGTAAGAGTCTTAACCCAATCAGTGTATTAATCCCTGATGGGATTTATTCAATTGGCAGGGTGTCACTGGAGGATGTGGGAATTGGGGCATGGCTATTTGGTATATATTTGTATCTGGCAGATGGAGTCTCTCTCTTTGCTTCATGATGATGTCAGCTGCTTCCCTCTGCCACACCCTTCCAACATGATGTTCTGCCTCACCTCCAGCCCCAAGAAATGGAGCCAGCCTTCTATAGACTAACACCTCTGAAACCATGAGCACTCAAACTTTCCTCCTCTATAATTGTGCTGGTCAGATCATTTAGTCACAGCAGTGAAATAGCTGACTAATGCAAATTCTATCCCCTTTATTTCCAGTGGTCATGATAAAATTTTAATCTGTGGCAAGAGTTGTCATGGTGATGTCCTCAGTGGAAGAAGTTTCATGGTGATAAGTCCTCAGTGTCTGAAGTTGTCATGATGATGGGATTTGTTGTAAACAGGGACAGGACTTGACTCTTTGTCTTGTTCTGTGGCAGCTTCTTGTTAAAATCCCTTCTCTGCCAACTTAGTGTCCCTGAACTAGTTAACAGGACCAAGCTTTCCCTGTTAACTGGCATATGCCAGCTTTGGAGCCACAGTGATATAATTATTTCTTCTTTCTGGAGAATAACCACCTCATCATTCTTGGTCCTAAATGAATCCCTGTGTCTCTGACTGGCATGGGCTAAAATTCTTTTCTCACATATATGTCAAGGAACCCACTCATCTTGAGTCCTGGGTGGGCTTTTAACTTAAGTATGTTTGCACTGAACCCAACACTCCTATATTTTGCTCTGTTATTTACCAACTAATTCAACTCTGATTTACATTCCCACACCTATAACATTTTAGAGTTACGTCACACACTTAATGGTGATTTGGGGGAATAAGTCTCTTATACTACAATGTCTGAAATAATTCACTGTGTTGTATATACACAGAAATTGGTCTGTATTCAGCATAGACAAATCAAAGAGTAATTACCAGACCTACAACTCCCAGTTGTAAACTCACAAACTTCCTTTCTTCCCCTAAATTTCAAGTGCATGCCTTTGTTGTGTGTGTGTGTGTGTGTGTGTGTGTGTGTGTGCATGCCTTCAGCCCAACACATTAACTATTTATAAAATCAGTTCTCATTTCACCTCTTCCCTTTATGTTTCCTCTTCATTTTGTCCTCATTTCTGCTGAAACCTATAAAAATACATGACTTTGAACCAATTTATTAAATTTTCTCATGTAATCTCTGTGATATGTAGAAATGCCTTTCTTAAAGTCTGAATATATGGAAAACCTCTTATCACACTTCAGTGGCTTATTTTCATTCTAGCTGTGTTGTGATCAGACATATAATTTTAATTTTGATTAAATTTTAATTATATTTTTGATTTTAATTTTGATTAATTAAATTTAATTAATTTTAATTTTAATTCTGTGCAATTAAAAACTTAAGGCATATAGCACCTGTGATCAAACATGTGAAGTGTTTATCTAGTCTATCTAGACTATATGTTTATCTGTCTATCTTGAATGAATAATGTCATTGATTTTAATAACTATTGAAAGAATTGTTCTATGTATGTTCAGTATATCCAATTTGTTAATCATGTTCAAATATTGCTGATTGTGCTTAATTTTCTTGATTTCATGGTTGTATAGTCATGGAGTGATAAATATGACAATCACGTAGTGGTATAATTTGTCAATTTCTGCTTGAAATCCATTCAAAGGATCATGACTGAGTGCCAATTTATAATTTCATAACTTCCTGGTGCATTGGATGTGTAATCTTTACACAACCACTTTTGTTATATCTGGATATATCTTAGCAATGAAATCTCCTTCCTGGAGGACACAGTTCAGTTTCATAAGCTTTTCCTGGGAGCTCCAGGTGATGGAAAGCCCAGATGCACTCCATACTTGTACATGGTTTGCCTCCCATTCTCCTGTGTTTCTGAGACACATCCCTGTATGGTCGCTGGACAACCAGGGGACGCCTTGATTCTCACCCTTTACTCTGCAGCCTGCAGACTTGGCTTAACCTCAGCATAAGACTAGTCATGGTGCTCAGCTCACCTCTCAGGAGCCCTATCCTCTCCGTAACTCAACACTAAGATTTGTCTTATGCTCCTTTTTAATACCTTACAATTAAAAATAAAAATAACAGGAGATGAAACTCAGTGTTAAAGTGCTCCAGGGTTCAATCCCCATTACAAAAAATTAAATATTAAAAAAAAATTTTAGTTGATCTACTTTTTTTTCATTATAACAAATCTTCAATTCATTTTAAACAATTCAGTTTCAAAAACTTTTAAGTTACAGCAGTCACAGAAAAAGCATGGAATAGGCAAAAACAATAAGAATGTTCAGGAGTACTGCTTTTTTTGTTTTTAACCGTCATGGTTTTATTCAAAAATACAGTTGCACAAAGTATTAACCTCAAAGATTTAAAGGAGAGATTATTACAGAACTTAACACACTACATACATACTGCCATACAAAGAGCGTTAAAATAGGACCCAAAACTTCTACAAAATATAAAAACCTCCTTACTTATTTGCATGAAAATACCACCCACAAAGCTAAATTAGTTCTTAAAAGTTACCTGGAGGTTCACTAAGTGTTGTTTTCAAACCAAAGAATTCTAATTTTGATTGCACAATAAGATGATTGATATGGTTAATATGTAGATTTCATTTTAAAAATAAGGATTTTATAATCTGGCATAGTATTTAATGAGAATTCTTAGAAAGTAAAGCAAGGCATATCAATTGTTAAAATTAGGAAAAAAAATGTTAATCTTTTGTACTTTCTGAACCCCTACTACATTTATTCCAAATGTTTATTTCAGTCAGTTGTGCAACTGTTTTAGTTTCTCCACAAATAACCTTTAAAACACCAAGTCATAAAACTTAAACTAAACAAAATAAGCAGCAGCAGTTTTATATTCAGTAATTGAAGTGTATCTCGGTAGAGAAGCATAACTTCAATTAGTTTACTGACACTAACCTTTAAAAACCATACAAATACTCAAAGCAAAGAAAAGAGTTTTAGTCAAGATTAACAAAACAATTACCTTGAACATGGAGCCTCCATGACAAAAAGGGAAATGTGCTTGTCTGTTCCTTATATTTCATTTAATAGCCATGTAAGAAAGCACACACTCACACTTACCCCAAATATTCTTCTATTTTAATGGACATTCACTTGAAAATGAATCTTAATTTTAATATTTAGTACCAAATATTTTTCCAACTGCCTACTATATTCCAATTAAATACTATATGTGGTAATGCTTTAAAATTCTTGAACCACCAAAGGTTCTACTCAGAAAAATTATAAATACTATACAGGTTTGGTATCCAAATCATTTGGAATGCCAACTTAAAAATTTGACTTGAAATCTCATTAATTATCAATTAGATAATCTTTCTGACTTATGTTTTGTTTTGTTTTGTTTGCTGGGGATTGAACCCAGGATCTTGTGCTTGTGAGGCAGGCACTCTACCCACTAAGCTATAACCCCAGCCCCATTCTGACTTTTGAGGAACATTCATGTTTCTTTGAAAAGTCTTCCCTGCTTCTTTTATTTCTTCATCCTACTGATATGGTCTTAAATATTGTCAGTCAAGAAAGACTTACAATAAGCAGACCTTGCTGCCTAAAATTTGTGTCAATAACAATATTTGTATCTCAGAAAATTCTTAGTTTCTTCCACTTTGTTTAAAACCCAGATGGATCTGAAAAGTTGGTTGAGGTATAAGACTAAAGGTTTCCTGGGCATCCAGAAGTTCCCAACTTTCTTTTGGAATACAGAGAGCTGAGTGAAATAAAAAAGGAAGGTGATCATGAAGAAATTGCTGAGAGGAGAAAAAAATGTACACCTAAAACAAAACAAAACAAAACAAAAAAAAACAACCGTTGGCAAGTCATGATCTGCAGCCTGAAGAGAGCGCTCACCTGCATGTCTCTCATTTAGTATAGGCAATCCTTCCTTCAAAAATAAAATCTTATCAATTACCACAAAATCCATGAACTATGTTGCTGACTAGAACCTGCCCAAATCCACTAACTATATGGCTCAATAAAACCTTTATTATTCTGCTTCTACTTTCCAACTTAATTCATGTGACAAAAGACCACCCAAATACCCTTAGCTATTAAGAAAAAAAAGGCAATGCCTTCAAACTAAAGATTCCTGGATCATCTCTAAAAAATAATCAACTTATTTAAGAGACTATTGTCATTTCATATTACAGATGACTGTAATTTTAGTAAATTTATAAATAACTTTAAAATCTTATGAATGAAATGCACCAAACTTCACCTGTGTAAAAGCAATCATGTTTTAATTATGGACTAAAATATTACTAACATAATGAACTTGAACTTGAATGAGAAAAATTAAGATCCTAAATATAATTGCTAGAGAATGTCTCAATGGGAGGAGTGTCAATGAAATTTTTTCTCTCTGTACAATAAGATCATTAAAAGATTAGTATATCTTAATTGGAATGATAAGGCAAAAATAGTAAAACCACACTTTTCCTCTAAAATTTTTACACATTATCTTCTGTAGGGATAGCTATTATACATGAAAAAACAAAGATGTGATCACTCTATCGCACACCCAGGAATGTTAGGGAATCTGGTCTTAGAATGATCTAGTCATCTTCTTCCTCTCTATCATCTTCAGCATCTCGTTTCCTCTTTTCTCCCCACAGACCTTCTTCCTCCTCTTCTTCCCCTTCTTCAACATAATCATCATCATCATCTTCATCCTGAATTTCTTCTTTCATCACATAAGAGAGGCCAACTTCTCCTTCTCCCTCTCCCAATTCTGACCTGCTTCATCTTCTTCTTCCTCCTCCTCCCCTTCCTCCTCTTCCTCATATCCTTCAGGTGGACCAGCTTCATCTTCCTCTTCATCTCCATCATCTTCATCTTCATCTTTATCATCCTCCTCTTCAGATTCAGGTGCTTCATTATCCTTCTGATCAAATCCATCTAAGTATGTGATTTGTTGCGGCAATTCAAAAATTCTTTCTCTGTAATCTTCCAGGTTCGTGATCTCACAGTTAAATAAGTCAAGACTTTCCAATTTTTAAGATTTTGCAGAGCTTCTACTGTACTGAGATCTTTGATTTTGTTTCCACTCAGATTGAGGTAGGTAATATTTGGACATTTTTCTGCCAGGATTTCCAACGCTCCAGAAATTACATTGTCACTAAGTTCCAACTTTCAAAGTTTATTTAAACTGGGAAGTTGGGCCAGTGAACTTAATTCCACATTAGCTGTACTCAGAAACTCTAGTTCTTTAAAAGTGTCACTCAGGCCTTTGATTTCCCCACTGACACACAGGCAATTATCAAGAACTACCTTTGTCACCTCCTCCGGGGCTCTGCTCCTTAACTCCATGTTGATCCTCTTCTTCATCTCCATCTCCTCCCCCGCTCTTCTGCTACTAATCTCCTCCTTTCCCCTTTTCTGCTTTTCCCACTACCCCTCAACCCAAAAATTTTAAAAGATTTGTAAATGAATGAAAAGAAATACAAATATAAATGCCCACTACCACCAGATAGATGTGGGGGAGAAAGGAAAGTAAAGCAAATGGAGTCCAAGGACTTGGGACTCTAACTCTGCAGCCCTCACCTCCTTGTCCACACAGCAGCACCCGTACACATCCACATACAATAAGCAGTACCTTCTCGTTCAATGGCTGCTCAGAGACTCAGTTGTTCTGCTTTTATTTTTTATAATACAGATGAAGGATCAGAGGCATAGAGAGGTTGAGTAATGTCCCCAGCGTTGCACAGCTCATATGGATATTAAAAATGTTGGATCCGCAGTGTCCAAAATCCCCATTTACCTTCCATACCTTTCTACTCCAAACATTATTGAATGCATAAGCCATCATGGTCACACAGCAGGGAACCCTACTTTTGGAATTGCTGTGTGTGGACTGAGATTGCAAAGGGCCTGCATTTTGCCTCAGAGACCTTTAAGTGGAGCTGGGAAGGCTTCCAGAGAGGAGGGTCCATGCAACTCCTCCAATGAATATTTGGGATGGGACAAACTACAGCAGCCACAGTACTGTTACCCTCCCTTACTCTTGCTGTGTCCTTGGCTGATCATCAACAACACAAATAGACTTTCAAACCCATCAGCAGGCATTTTGCTTCCACCATTAAAAACCTGAGGAAAACAACTTATACCATTGGGATTTTCACATTTTAGAACTTCACCCTTCTCCCTTTCTGTCACAGTGTACTACAGAAGCTCCTGGCCTCTGGGTCTCATGATATTACAATTCCTTACAGACCCTAGAACAAATGCCCTTGACTCTGATTGATGTTTTTTCTGCAAGTTTGATGACACCAAGAATTTCTGGGCAATGACATCAGAACAACTGCCATGTTTTGGGTCCTTGCCAATTTCAATGCACTACACTGGGGGTTCTCAAAGTGGGATTCCTGGGCCAGCAGCGGCACCAACATCTGGAATCTTGGTAGAACAGAACTCCTAGGATCACATGCCAAGCTTAGTAATCTGACACTCTAGGGAAGGACCAGAGGTGTGTGGGCTAACAGGCCCTTTCAGTAATTGAGGTGTGCACTAAGTGTGAGGGCCACAGTGGAAGAGTAGTCATTGTCTTTCTGGAGAATAGCCAACTCAGCACCCTCCCTCTGTTTAGTTCCCTGGAGAGGAGGGCTGGGAGGCTGGGTGTTGAGAACTCTGTGAGTCTCTCTTGCATCTCTGATCCCATAGGCTTGTTACGGAGGAATCCCGTCCATTTATGTGCAAGAACAACTCAGAGAACTACCCAGTCCTCCCTGCACCCTGTACCATGCAAGGTCAGCCTCTGAGGATGCTGAAGTAGAGGGACAGACCTGGTGAGTACTGAAGCCTTGAGGCTATTTAGGGACTCAGCATTCCCGAATATTCCTGAGCTGGACTTGGAGGTGATCCTACCAAGAACAGGAGGAGGTGGTGTCTGTGTCTTGCTGAGAGGTGTTAAACACTCATTCATCTGCAGAATTTTCTGGTTGAGGGAGAGAGATGGCACTGGGATGGGGTAGGCTGCTCCCTAACAAGGGCCTTCCTTTTCATGAAGAGAGAGAAATGAGGAGTGGGTGGTTTGTCAAAGCTCCATCTAGGAGAGGAATATAAATGTAGCAAGTCAGAAAGTGTTCCTTCAACATTTTAAAGTTTAATTATTTTTTTAAATTGTGGCAAAATTTAGCATCTTCATCATCTCTAAGTGCTGTTCAGGGGTGTTAGGTACATTCACAATTGTTCTCCAGGCATTAACAATATCCATCTTCAGGATATTATTCATCTTGCAGAACTAAACTCCATCCCCATTGATCATGAGCTCTGCACTTGCTGCTCCCCAGGCCCTGGCTCCTGGGGTTCTCTTTCTGTCCTTATGAATTTCAAGATGCCATGTCCCTCATAGAAGTGGAACCTATGGCCTATGGCCTTTTTTATGTTTCCCTGAGCACATCCTCAAGATACATGCTGGAGCCTGAGTGTGAACCTCCTTCCAATTAATTAATTGTCTGCTTAGAGCACTTCTTGTGTACACATGTGTCTGTGCCTAGGCTCTGGGGTTTCTCCTCTACTCTGGCTCTTGTGAATAATGGTGCTAGGAGCAAGTGTGTACAAAATCTCTTTGATACCCTCACTTTGATTATTGTAGGCATATACCCTGACAAGAAATAGAATTGCTGAGTCCTTTGGGAATTCCTTTGCTGACTTTCTGAGTAAATTTTCAATATTTTAACACAAAAAGTGGTCAAGAATCCCTTATTGCAATTTTAAATTTTCAAATGTTCCACTTCCATTTGGGCATCCAGAGAGCTCAGTGAATAATGAGGGAGCTCAGGGCCTGTAGATCAGGAATTTGAGGTCCAGGGACTCTCCCACACCTCACTGCACATTTCCTCTCCCCAGTGGTCTAGGCCTCTCCCTGTGGTGCCACAGCTTCTGCTACAGTGTCATCAATCGCAATATTCCTAATAAATTAACAGCAGCAATAACTGTAACTACGATTTTAAAAGGACATTCACTTTGTTCCTGGCACTTTGAACCTTTTAAAATCATGTATTCATTTATTTATTTATTGCTTAGCACCCACATGGCCTTATTCATTGGAAGCACAATGCAAAATTTGCTTAGATTCTTTTCTCTCCATGTTCATAATTAATGTCCTTCTTCCCTTGCTTCATAAACATCATGAGGTCTGAGATCCCAAAACTGACCTGAAAGTTAGCATTGACTGATTCAGCAATGCCCTTTCCCTCCCCAGCCGGTGTCAATGCAGAGGGAATACTGCTTGCTCCTCTCCTTTGCTCTCTCCAGAGCCCATGCCTGCCGCCCTCTCTCTGCTTCTGTTACGATTATGTATCCTTCCAAACCTCACATTCTAGATGGATAACTGCAATTGTATAGGTTTAAAATTTTTAATTAACTCAAAAAAAATTGGATATATATTTAATAAACACTGGGATAGATCATTATGTTAGATAATTAGTAGGTAGTTATGCACAAAGTACAATAATCAGATTAAGGTTATTGGGACATCCATCTCCTTCAACACTCCTCATTCTCATGAATTAGGAAATTTTGAACTCCTCTCTTCCAGTTCTTTATGAAATATGTAATAATCTGGGTACATTGACCAATGCCCGTGATCCCATCTTCTCACCAGGTGAAGCAGGAGGCTCCCACATTCAATGCCAGCATTAGAAAATAAGTAAGTATATCTTTCAAAATAAAAATAAAAATGCTGGGGAAGATAATCAATGGCTGAGGACTTCTGGGTTCAAACCACAGTGTCAGAATAATAACAAAATTTGTAGCAAGTTTTGAAAGCCATAGTCACCCTAGGGTGCTGTACAAAATCAAAACTGGGTCATCCCATCTCCTTGTATTATGGTATGTTCTATCTGACCCCTTGATCCTGCTGTCTCTCACCTTTTCTGGCCTGCAGTGATCACTTCTCTATTGTTCCAAGACACCAGTTTTGTAGCCTCCATACATGAGTGAGAACAAGCAGTATTATTTTTTCTGACTGGCTTATTTCACTTTCTCTCCTTTCCAGCAGCATGTGTAGAACTAGAAGAGTTTCATTTTGATGGCACACTTGGTTCAGTAACATATTTGCACACCAGCACTTAGAATTTTTCAGTCTTGCAGATTTCCTGGTTGCTACAATAGGGTGTGGATTTACAAGATGAGGATGGCTAGGAGTACATCTCCACAGGTAAAAGTATTAGAAGGGCCAGACACTGAGGCTCTGGGAAGGCACAGTGAGCACTTGAAGGTATAGCAACTTTTTCTTCTTTAAAGATCAAATATAGCTTGACACAGTGGGGCACACCTATCATCCCTTTCAGGGGAAGTTTAATAAGGAGGCTCACAACATGGAGGTCAGCCTGGGCTGCTTTAGGACACCTGTATTAAAAAGCAAAATAGAAAGAGAGGGAGGGAGGTGTAGGTCCATGGTGCAGCAACGCAGGGTCAGTGCCCAGCACCACTAAAACAACAGTGGGAAGGTGGGAATTTCCACATTGGGTGTGATGTCTCTGCAGTAGGCAAACTATAACCAACTTTATAATAAGGCCCTTTCTGTAGGAACATATGGAAAATGATGGATCACCATTCAAAAAGAAAACTAGCAATCCCAGGGGACAATTAATTGAAATAACATAGATTCCAAAAGAGTTGGTTGGTGTACTTTTATGATATGATAATTTGAATAAATGTATGTCATTTCTTCGAATAAGGTGGGAGACCATGTGAGAAGATAATTTTTAGCAATGCCTGAAATTAGGAAAGATGAGTGTATTCAGAAAAATATGTAAACCAACACACTTGAGCTTCTATGGTAAAATGTCATCTTAACAAGTTTTATACTTTATTAAGGGACTACTGCAGTGTAAAGCTGGATTTAAAGATGGCAATCAAACTTCATAGGTTCTCAAACATAAATAGCATGTATATTTATTTTTGAATTATGGTATTAGAAAATGCATATATTTTATGTTTCATAATATATAAATTCACTCAAGAATTAGTGAGTAAAGGAAAAATGAGTAGGACAATCTAATGAGAAGAATTTTAAAAATATTACTAGACTTTAAGTTCTGGATCAAGGGTCTCTGTCCAACACTGATCTCTATGTGTGCTCCATTGTGACCATGTCCCCATGCTCCGGCAGACTCTTCAACAACATGGAGCCAGAAAACCAAACACAAGTAGCAGAATTCCTCCTCCTGGGACTTTCAGAGAATACAGACCTGCAGCCTGTCCTTTCTGGCCTGTTGCTGACCATGTATCTGGTCACTGTTCTTGGGAACCTGCTCATCATCTTGGCTGTCAGCTCTGACTCCCACCTCCACAAGCCCATGTACTTCTTCCTCTCCAACCTGTCCTTGGCTGACATCTGTAGCACCTCCACTATAGTCCCTAAGATGCTGCTGAACATCCAGACAGAAAGCAAAGACATCTCTTATGCAGGCTGCCTCACTCAGGCACATTTTTTCTTGGTTTTTCTATGTATGGACAATTTACTACTGACTGTGATGGCCTATGATCGCTATGTGGCCATCTGCCACCCCTTGTATTACATGATCATTATGAACCCCTGCAACTGTGTCCTGCTGGTTCTGATCTGTCTGCTCCTCAGCATTGTGGATGCCCTGCTTCACACTCTGATGTTGCTGCGTCTATCTTTCTGCAAACACTTGGAGATCCCCCACTTCTTCTGTGAACTTACTCAGATCCTCAAGCTAGCCTGTTCTGATGCTCTCATCAATAACATTGTTGAATATTTAGCAACTATCTTCTTGGGTATTGCTCCTCTCTCTGGGATTATTTTCTCATATGCTCGAATTGTCTCCTCCATCCTGAGAATCCCATCAACTGGTGGAAAGTATAAAGCTTTTTCGACCTGTGGGTCTCACCTATCTGTGGTTTCATTGTTCTATGGGGCTGCTGTTTGGGTTTACCTTAGTTCTGCTATTCCTGTATCTCCCAGAATGAGTGTTGTGGCCTCAGTTATATACACTGTGGTCACCCCCATGCTGAACCCCTTCATCTACAGCCTGAGGAACAAGGACATGAAGGGGGCCTTGAGAAAACTCATCTTGGGGAAATTTACTTTTTTGTGATCTGTGTAGTGTCATGGTGTGGGTTTCCAGAGTGAGTCGAAGAGATTAAATATTGGGCATATCTTACCGATAGATAGGAGATATCTCTGAGAAAGCTCATGTGGCAATGAAGGTATATCAGAGGTGATATAATTAGATTATGATAGTGGTAACATTGGTGGTGGATAAGTTCATTAATAATTTCAATGTATTACTGGGTAGTACTTTTTGGCAGGTGAGATATGGCTAGATAAATTAAATCACTAGGTGCATGTCCTTGAAGGATGTATACTGTGTCTGGTCCCTCTCTCCCTCTCCATCCTGGCTGCCATCATCCAAGAAGCTTCTCTGCCAAGCCCTCTGCCATGTTGTTCTGCCTTACTTCAGCTCATAGCAATGAATGTGTGCATCCATGGACCGCACCTTGAAAACTATGAGCCAAAAATAAATTTATTTTCCAAAATAAACTTGTAGCCTTCAGTCATTTTGGTCATTGCAATGAAGAATGGATTAAAACAGTGTGCCAGAAATCCTGAATCTAACTGAATCCTGTTTTCCTAGCCAATGGTTAATCACGGGTTTTGAAGAATATAGCATTGTAAGAAATCCTGTCTTCCTGTGGTTTGCTCCATATCACATACCCAAAATCTGAATCTCTGTTCAGTTTCCACACCTGTGAAATGGTCAGACAAATGTCACAGATTGATAATTATTTAGGAATTATATCATTCTTACATGTATGTGTGAGGTATCTTAATGCATGATATATGCACAAAAACCTGATTGTGTTAAGCAAGTAGAATTAAACAAGTACATATTGGTGTACAATCCTGTATAGGTAAAATCATAGTAGATGTTTTCTTGCTTCTACATCAGTTGTGAATGTAATTTTACTGGGAAGTGTGCTTCTGGGGACTGAACCCAGGCCCTGCACATGTGAGGCACATCCTCCTCCACTGAACCACTTAATCTTCACTAAATCACTTCTCCCTTCACCCCTTTCCCTTTCAGTAATTATCAATTTCCTCTTGATTTTCTCCTCATTTCTGCCAGAATTTATAAAGTTGTATGAACTTTTTAAAAATCCATTGTTCTCTTATGTAATTGATGTATTATATGGAAATTCATTTCTCAGTATCAAAACTCAGGGAGGGTCCCTTACCATGCTGCTGTGATTTATTTTAACCTCCTTGCATTGTACTGACCATATAATTTTCATTTTTTATATTTTAAAATTTGCCTATTGCTGGGCATGGTGGTGCATTCCTGTAATTCCAATGACTGGGCAGGCTTGTAATTCCAATGACTGGGGAGGTTATGGCAGGAATATCTCAAGTTCAAGGCCAGCCTAAGCAATTCAGCAAGGCCCTAAACAATTTACTGACACCTCTCTCAAAATAAATCTAAAATGTTCCATGGCTGTTGCTCAGTGTTTAAGTGCCCCTAGGTTCAAAAAAAATGTCTATATACTGCTTTTGGCCATACTCTATTATAGGTCCCTTCAGTGATGATGAAAAAAATATGTAGTCATTCTCTTACTCTCTTGTTATTTCCAAGGTCTGTGGTATTTAACCCAGCACACTTCACCACTCAGCTATAATATAATCTCAGTGATTTTCAATTTTTATTTTGTGATAAGGTCAACCAAAATTGACATTACCAAAAATTTTTTCACTGTGAATCTGTGCATTGGTAATTAACTTATGCACTACAAAGAAGGAATGTGTGATATGATGTTTGAAGGAGCCTGTAATTCACAGAAGGGTGCAGTGCTACCTATTCATCAGAGCGAGACAGTGAGACCACCACAGAGGCAAAGGGCAAATGCACTCCTAAGCCTTAATCCAGGACCTGACACTCATTAAAAGATGATAGAGCAAATTATGTTCCATGCTTTTATAATTCTGTCAAAAGGAATCCTAAAGTTATGTGTAACTAAAAAGATTCAATAAAAAGCAAAAGATAACATATATTTTCTTTAGCTCTCCCACCTTATCTCATCATGTGTAAGCTATTGAAAGCTTGAAATATCACTTATCAGCTTCAGGGACCAGGTATATTATTAAGGCCAGGATGCTCTTGCCATGGCTTTCCAAGCATAAACAACACAAAAGATAAAACTCGTTGAGGACACAGGGAAATGACAAATTCCCAGGGCACTCAGCCTGCTCCTTCCCTGGGTTCTCTCCCATTTCCCTCCTGTGTCTTCCCTTAACAGCTGCAGCAGCTCCTCCTGACCACCAGGTGTCTGCATGAGGAATAGCTCTAGGCTCCAGCATGGCTGGCTGACCAGGACAGTAGCAGCGTTGAAGTCCCTCATAGAAAGGAAAACACACCTCTGAAATGCACCTAAAGCCAATTGACTTTTAAACCAGAGTGCACCTTGCCAATGGCCCTTTCACGTGAGTAAAACTAGGTCCTCTGATGGGGAGCCAGCCTCACCCTGGTGCTGTGTCTCTGTTCTGAAATAGAAGCCCTAATAAAATCCTTGCTGCATATCTGCTTGCCTGAATTGTTTCCATTTCCACCACTACAAAGTCAATGTTCCCTTTTCCAGAATAAAATAGTGAAGATCACATCAGTCTAAGAATCCCGAAAATGACCAGACCACCATAAACCACCTTATCTTCCCTAGACTGATGGACCCTTTGGAACTTTCTCAAACCCAACACTGTGAGAAATAGAAAGTGTGGGGGTCCGTTTTCAAAACCCAGTGTTTACCTTTAACTGTAAAGTTACTGGCATGTAAGAAAAACTGCCTGAGGGGAAATAGAACAGAGTGGATACCAGCAGTTAACACCTGAGTGTGGCAGATTCACAGTCCACACAAACCTAACGGGGGAAAGGAATCAGCTTGACCATCTGCATAGGTACCAAGGTGTGCTCACCCCAAAAGGTTCTCCCACCTCAGCAGAACCAAGGGAGCCGGGCACAAGAAAAGATTCAGCTCTTAAAATAGCCCAATAGAAGAAACCTAGGCGATATTCAAGATGTTGTGTATCCCAAAGTACTCAGCCAATGAGGAACCAGGGAGGGACCTTGGACTCCAGGGAATGAAATGCTGATTGTACTTGCACACCTGGGTGAGCTGATCTGCACCTGCTCCCCTAGACACTGATCCTTCAAGACCCTCATAAAAGCCTTGCATCCCTCCGCCCTCCAGTCTTTGTCCATTCTTTGTCTGTGGGCAGGTGATCATGTTTCCCACACCCCTCACCAAGGTTCCTTTAAGAACCTTGGGACCCCTACAGCCTGTCTCTCTCTTGGGAGAGACCCCATTCTCCCTTCCTAACAGGGGTCCCTTCATGGATCAGGGTTTGACTCCAGAATCTGAACACAAACCTTGCTGCTCCACCAGGGGCAACTTAGTTTTTTAAAAGACGTCTTTTTTCTCCTTTCTTCTTCTCCCTCTTCCCTTCACTAACTGTGGGAAAACAAGATTCCTGTCCAAGCAGTTATCTGTTGTTCCAACTAATGCCCACCCCCACAAAGAAATCATGGAGCTGGCAGTGGGAAAAGAGCTCTCTTCAGGTTGGCATTGGACATAATCATATCCACTGGCAATATCTGGAAGGAGCCCTGCTTCCCCTTCTCCAGACCCTGCTCCCCACAGGTGCAATGGCAGCCTCTGAGATGTGAGGCTCCTGCAGTTCTCCTTTGCTAGCAAAGCTGTCAAATTTCTTTTTTTCTCAAAACCTTGTCCTCATTATTGAATTGGCATCAGGGACAACAACTGTTACCATTGGAATGTCCAGTTGAAGACCAGTACCTTGGTGTCACGAACAAAGAATTGAGCAAGTCACCCAGAAGTAACAGTACAGATTTATTGAGGATGAAGACAGCACTCTGTTAGTGGGCCCAGAGGGAGAGGCTCAAGGCTCCAATGTCTGGAAATTAGAGTCCCATATCCTGAACTGCAGGGCGTTCTTCTGGCTATACAGACCTGATTGAAATCCTTACCCCATTTTCTACCATTAGTTATATTATACTACCTGATTTGAACATTTTCCAACTTCCCCCCTATTGGTCACTATCTAAATCCTAATTAGAATACTATTCACTTTATTTTATTGGTCATTTAAAAATTTGAACCTATGGCAGGAGTTGTCATGGTGATAAGTCCTCAGTGTTAGAGTTGCCATGGTGGTGTCCTCAGTGGCAGTTGTCATAGTGATATATTCAGGGACAGGAATTGTCATGGTGTTGTCCTCAGTGGATGAAATCATCATGATGATGTCCTCAGTGGCAGAAATTGTCATGGTGAGGTCCTCAGTGGCAGGAGTTGTCATGGTGAGGTCCTCAGTGGCAGGAGTTGTCATGGTGATATATTCAGTGGCTGGAGTTGTCACAGTGAGGTCCTCAGTGGCTGGAGGTGTCATATGGGATTTACTGCAAACAGGGATATGACTGCACTCTTGTCCTCGAGCAGCTTCTTGTTAATGCCATCTTAGTGTCCCTGAATTCCTACCTAACAGGACCAAGCTTTCAGTATTGCCTGGCATGTGCATCTGCTTTTCTAAATGAATCTCTGTATCTCTGAGTGGCATGGGCTAAAGTGCTTTTCCATCAGTATGTTAAGTACCACACTCACCCTGAGTTCAAGGCCTCCCTTCAGGAACTCCTCAGATCTCTTCCTGGGACAGATTCTGTGTCTCCAGGTATTGCAATTCCTTAAAAGAAGTAGAATGAATTCCTTTTATTTGAAGCCAATTGTAGATTAGGCTTGCAGACACCAAGCACATCTTAGCAGCAATTGTATGTTCATTGCCATGTGAGAAGGACTTGCAAATATCCATGTTCTCCACTCTGGGCTCTCAAAGTGGAGTTCTGGAACCAATAGAATCAACATCACCTGGAAACTTGAGAGAAGGAAAATTCTGTGATCCCTCTGAAGATCTAGTCATTTCCAAATTCTCCAATAGGCCCTGAATATTTGTGTTTAACAAGCCCTTTGGGGATTAAGATGCACACCAGTTCTGGAGCCACAGTAGTATAATAAACTTCTTGTTTCTGGAGAGTACCCACCTCATCATCTTGGTCTCTTTTTTGTCCCCTGTGTGTGGATCTGGGATGCTGAGTGTTGAGGTCTTTGTGATTCTTAATGTGTGATTTTTTTTCTTTTAATTTCTGACCCTTGGGAACTCATTACACATGTTTCCTGTCCTTTATTTGTAAAAAATTGGGCAGACATTAAAAGGATCAGTCAGACCTTCCATGCTTCTGTGTAGCATCAAAGATCAGTCTTCCAGGTCCTGGAGTGGAGAGGGCACCAAGGAGGTGAATGCCTAAGCCCTGCCCTGCCTGCACTCCTCCTGGAGACCCATTGGCCCCTCATTCTGAGCTGGACACAGAGGTGATTCTAACCAAGAACAGGGAGAGGAAAGGTTTGTATCTCCCTAAATGGTGCTGAATGTTCCCTGATCTGCAGTTTCGTGCAGGGAGAGAGGGAGAGAGAGAGGGACAGAGAGAAGGGTATAGGGTGAGTGTGGGGCAGTTCCCTGAGAAGGGCCTTCCCATGCATGAAGAGGGAGACATGAGGGGTGGGTGGTCTCTCAAGTCCATCCAGGAGAGGGGCACAAATGAAGCTACTCAGAAAGTGTTCCTTCAAAACCTTTTACTAATCAATTTTTAAAGTGTGGTAAAATAGATATAATAAAGTATATGGTTACAACCTTTTGTAAGTTTATACTTATAAGACTGAACCATGTTCACAATGTTTTGCAAACATCACCAATTTCCATCCTCAGTACAGTTTCATCCTGAAAAACTCAGACTCTGGACCCACCCACACTCACTCCTCATTCTCTGCTCCACAGCCCTAACAGCCCCCATTCCTCTTCCCCTCTCTATGAATGTCAATGCATGGTGCCCCAGGGAAGTACAAGCCAGTCTGCCTTTCTGTGGCTGCTCACTGCACTGAGCATGGGGTCCTCCAGACACATCCTGTTGTAGCACATGGGAACCAGCCTTCTGTTGAGGGCTGTGTGATATTCCACTATAAGCACATCCCACTCCTCTGTACCTGGACACTTGGGTTTCTCCCACCTGCTGGACTTGTGAATAATGCTGCTGATACAGAGCACCTTGGAAATTAAAACCTCCAAATTGCATTAGGTCCTGAACTTCTTCACGGTGAAATGGGAGGCTGAGCAGCTGTGGCTGGCCCTGACCACTACCAGGAAACCCCGTCTGTGCTGGTTTCTGATGGACACAGCCTGTCTTAGTCTACATATGCACCTCTGCTGCCTTTTATCCCACTGTCAGCTCTGTTTTTTAAAAGATTTCTGAGCCCCTGATTCCTGAAAGATGGAGAGTTGAGACAGAAAATAACTCTCCTCTGTCTTCCTCAAAGTTGCCCATAAACCAAACCCATTTCCCTCCTCTGCCTCCCCAACTCTAGAGCGACCCCTAGTGGTGAAGTGTTTCTTCTTGGTTCACTCCTGTAAATGTTGGGGTACACATCTCTCTAATATCCTCCTTCCAATTGATTGTGCATAAGCAAACCCAGAACTGTAATTATAGGATTGTATAGTAACATGATTTTAATCAGGATTCATTTTTCAATGGTGTCCTGCTTTAGTGCCCAGCTGACCCTGAACTCCTAGACTCTAGAAATATTTCTGCCTTGGCTTGATGTGTAGCTGGGGTACATGCCACTGAGAACACATTTGTTAATTTTATTTTTAATTTTCTGAGAAAACTCTTAATATTTTAACAGAAAATGTATGATGACTTTCTCATTGCATTTTTCAGTTTTACAAATATGTAAGCACCAGAGTTCTTAGTGAACATCAATGAAGCCCCCTTTTCATTATATGCAGGGAAAGGGAAAGTTCAAAGTGAGCTGAAATTTTCTCTCCTGTATTTTACCAAGACAACTTCCTCTTCTTACAACAATTGTATCATTGTTAATGAAGTGATGGAACAACAATCATTTCTAGTATTTCCAGACCCTTGCCATGTCCCTAGCACTGTGGACTGTTCTTGATTAATGTCTGCAATGCTTAGTCCCTCAAATGAATTTGGCTCTGTTTGATTTCTTAGTCTTGTGTAGACTACTGTCCTTCTTCCCTCACTTCATAATGCATCCTATGGTCACTGATCCTTTCAAGTGGCCCGAGTGTCAGCGATGGATACTCCAACAGTCCTCTTACCCAGTCTGACCAGGGTACAGGGAGAGAGAAGTACATGCTTGGCAATCTCCTGCTCTCCCAGGACTCCTGCATGCCCTCCACCACTTCCCTTGTGAATGTGCATCCCTCTCAAGGGCACATCCTCAGATAAATACTGACCTTTTAAAATCAGTCTAAAACTCTGCACAGTTGGTGCATATTGTTTATACAGAATGGTGGACTCATTGTGCTGTTTCATGCTTGCATAAAGACACTCTTCGATTAATTTCATTCCCCAATGCCATCCCCCACCTCCCCTCTGCCTCTCCCAAATCCACTTCCTCTATTCTTCTTGTCTTCCTTCCAATATCAGGAGTCCCTTTAACTCTTTTCTAGCTTCCATGTAGGAGAGACTGTATGTAATAATTTTTCTCTGAGTCTCACTGATTTTGCTCAATGTCATGCTCTCCAGTTCTATCCTGTGCTACCACAATGCACCACCTTTTCTTTATCCCTGAATCTGTGGATGGACACCTAGGCCCATTCCCTGAATAGGCTATTGTGAATTGTGCAGCAATAAACGTGGGTACTCCTGCATCTCTAAACTATGATGGCTTTAGTCCTTTTGACCAAGGAGTGCTTTTTATAGCTGGATCATATGGCAGATGCATGTTTAGCTTTTTGAGGAAAACCTCCTTCCTGATTGCCACAGTGGCTGGACTAATTTACATTTCCACCACCATTGTATAAAAATTCCTTTTGTTTCCCACATCTTAGCCAGCACTTCTTGTTATTTTCATTCTTTACGCTTACCTTTTTTGCTGTAAGACCAGAAATATTGTAAATATTAGGAGAAAAAATAAGGGAAACACTTCCACATCTAGGTATATGCAAAGACTTCTTGAATAACCCCCTGGCTCAGGAAATAAGGAAGGAATCGATAAACAGGAAGACACTGAATCAAAAAGTTCTGTACAGCAACTCAATGAAGAGGCAACTGTCAGGCGAGCCCCTAAACTGAAAGAGGCTGTGATCCCAGCTGAACCAAAACCTCAAAACAAGAACTACTCAAATTGAAAAAAGAAAAACCCTAATGGTTGAACTGAACAAATACTTCTCAAAATGGGAAGTGCAAATGGCCAACCTCTAAAAGAGAAAATATTTAGCAGATTTAGCCACCAGAAAAATGCACACCAAAACTACAATCAGATTTGAACTCAAAAAATGGGTCAATGAACCAGCTTTTCAAACACAGCAACTGACTTTTCTTTGAATGACCAAATCATCATTTTCATTATGGTTCTGACATTTGTAAAAATGATACAATGTGGGTACTCACTCAGCACTTTTAGAAATATCCCTCACTCTAGGATCAAATCACAAATCATCACACACACACACACACACACACACACACACAAATTTGAGAATTCTAGGGGCTATAGGAATTCCTTCAAATTAAATAGGTCCCAAGGGAATGACTTGAGATAACTGAATAAGATAATATCTTTCAAGGAGTGGGTGGATGATGTCATTTTTCACAAGGAGGCCGGAAAAGACATGAGATGGCAATATTCAGCAGTACCCACAATGGACAATGATGGGCAGAGACAAATAGCATGACCTTCACAACAGTTTTAAGATCCTTTAGGAAATGATGTGATCAACCCAGTTAGGAAACTATATTAATAACTGAAGACAATTTAATACCAGGATAAGTCAGAGCAGTTAGGCCTGATAATTCCTAAGAATAAAATAGGGTATGTTTTCTGTTTTGTGTTGTCTTCAGAACTAAGAAAGCAGTCATTTCATTTTATTAATCATAATATATAAATTCACTCTTGAATCAATAGGTGAAGGAAGGAATGAGTAAGAGGACATGAGGAGAGTCATGGTTTAAACAGTACCCATAATTTTACCAAAGACTTCCTTCCACCAAGTGATGACTCTGTGTGTTCCACTGTTTTCCCTGTCCCTACCTTCCAGCTCATCTCTCTACCACATGGAGTCAGAAAACCAAACACACTTGGCAGAATTCCTCTTCCTGGGACTCTCAGAGGATCCAGAACTGTAGCCTGTCCTCTTTGGCCTCTTCGTGTCCATGTCCCTGGTCACTGTTCTTGGGAACCTGCTCATCATCCTGGCCATTAGCTCTGACCCCCACCTCCACACCCCCATGTACTTCTTCCTCTGCAACCTGTCCTTGGCTGACTTCTGTAGCACCTCCACTTTAGTCCCTAAGATGCTGCACAACATCCAGACAGAAAGCAAAGCCATCACCTATGGAGGGTGCCTTGCTCAGTTATGCTTTTTTGTGGTTTTTGTATGCATGGACAATTTACTGCTGACCATGATGGCCTATGATTGCTACGTGGCCATCTGCCACACCCTGCATTACACTGCCATCATGAACCCCCGCCTCTGTGTCCTGCTGGTTCTGATCTGTGTGCTCATCAGCACCGTGGACGCCCTGCTGCACACTCTGATGTTGTTGCATCTGTCTTTCTGCAAAAACCTTGAGATCCCTCACTTCTTCTGTGACCTTACTCAGATACTCAAGGTGGCCTGTTTTAATACCCTCATCAATAATATAGTGGTTTATTTATCAACCATTCTGTTGGGTATGGGTCCTGTGTCTGGCATAATTTTTTCATATACTCGAATTGTCTCCTCCATCCTGAAAATCCCATCAACTGGTGGAAAATATAAAGTTTTTTCTACCTGTGCGTCTCACCTGTCTGTGGCTTCCTTGTTCTATGGGACAGCTATTGGGGTTTATCTTAGTTCTGCAATTACTGATTCTCCAAGGAAGGCGATAGTGGCCTCAGTGGTGTATGCACTGGTCACCCCAATGCTGAACCCCTTCATCTACAGCCTGAGGAACAAGGACATGAAGGGGGCCTTGAGACAACTCAACCTGGGAACATTTTCTTTTTCATGAATGTCAACTGGCTTGCCTGTGAGATCCTAGACTGAGTCAATACGATAGTCAGGTCTCCCATAAATAGTAGTACTCCATGAGATGAGGAAAGAAAAACCTTTGTTAGGGATGAGACACTCAGGCCCTCTCTCCAAAAACAGAGGGCAAATGCCTTCCTAGGAGTGCATGATAGCTTTGGCTGTTTAGCTGGTTGGGGTTCATGGTGGGTGCTCTTCCCTGCCCTGCCACTCACTCACCCTTCAGTCCCACCTACATCCCATGCCAGGAGCAGCACTAAGTCAGGACACCTTCCCAAGTTCTCTGCAAAGGCAAACCACATGAGGGATGGACAGTTGAGGAGTCGCTGAAGCAGCAAACTCCAGGGCCCAAGGATGGACTGTCATGGTGGCTGTACTCTTTCACTCCACACCTGGGAGTTCTCTTCCAGCTGCTGCAGCTCATCCTCACCCCAGGGCAAAAAAGTTCCTGCAGGATGTTGCAGGCGCATGGGAGAGGTGACCCCAGGCACCAGGACTGCAGACTCTGTCCTCCCTCTTAGTGGAAGTGCTCTCTGAGGAGGAAAGCCCTCCTGAAAGGCTGCTGAGATCCCTACATTCCTAACTCCATCCCACCAGCTATCCCAGCTCTAAAACCAGTGCCTTTCTTCTTGGGGGCATTGGCAAACTCTTGGTCAGTGCTGTTTCCTTCTACTGCAGCAAGATGCTCCAATAAAGAGTCCTGTCCTCACTGTGGTTATGCCTTCTTCTGATTCTTCTGGTGGACAACAGAAGAAGCCACCCAGCTGCTAACAAGAGCACTGAGCACCAGATGTGCCAGATATCCTGACTCACTCTTTCTTCAATTCTCAGAGCAAAGAATTTAAGGGTGGGCTTTTTTTTTTCAAGGTCTGTATAGCTTTATTTAAGAAATAGAGCCCCTCAGTTAAAACACCTTTGGCTTTTAAGATAAATGTCTTTGTACTGAACCACACTTTCCTATATTTTACTCTATCACTTACCAACTATCTCAACTCTGATTTCCATTTCCACACTTATAAAATTCTTAGAAAAGTTTCACACACTTAATGGTGATTTGAGGAATATTCTGAAATGTCTGAGACAATCCAACATAGTGCATATACACAACAATGTGTCTCTTTCATCCCAAATTAAACAGTCATTAATGGGGTTAGAGCAGCACAGTAGCAAACTGGTGGTGCACAGTTACTTGCCTCCACATAATTGGAAGTAGACTGTGTGTGGGTGCCCCATCCCACCACATTAAATATTCATTAAATCAAGTCTAACTTCACTTCTTCCCTTTATTTTCCTCTGCATTTTTTCCTCATTTCTGCTGGAATTTATACAAACACATGAATTTGAAAAGTCATTTATTTATCATATAATCCAGATACAGGGGCTCAATTACTATCAATTTACCTACTTCTCCTTATCTCTACACTGGATTTCTTTTTCTTTTTCTTTTTCTTATTTTGGTACGAAGGATGAATCTGGGTTTACATAACCACTGATCTACATCTCCAGCTCTTATTTATTCACTTATTCATTATTTATTCATATATTTGAGACAGCATCTAAGTTGCTTTGGACCTTACTAAGTTGCTGAGGCTGATTTGAACTTGTGATCCTCCTGCCTCAGCCTCCCAAGCCATTTGGATTACAGGCTTGCACCACCATGCTCAACTGTATATGTGTTCTTTTCTAAATAAATTTTTTAAACCATAGACTTAATTAAAATGTTATACTCCATGTGTGTATAAAATGTCCAAATATATTCTACTATCATGTATCTAAAAGGAGCAAATGAAAAATAATAAAACATACAGCTTTTAATTGTAATATTGATTGATATGTATATATATATTATTGATATATTTTTAGTTCTCATATTACAGATGAAGGAGCAGAGGCATATAGAGGTTATACAATGTCCCAAAACTTGCACAGCTGGTATGGGTTAGTAAATGTTGGATTCAAACTGTCCAACGTCGCCATTGCCCCCTCCATGGCATCCTACCCAAACCAGTATTGAGAGTGTAAGCCATCATGGACACACAGCAGGAAAGTCTGCTTTTGGAATTGCATACGTGTGGACTGAGATTGCAAAGTGGCTGCACCTTGCTTCAGAGCCCTTTATATAGAGCTGGGAAGGCTTCCAGGGTGGAGGGCCCAAGCATCTCCTCCACTGAATTTTGGGGACTGGGCCAAACCACAGCAGCTACAGTACCTTTACCCTCCCTTAATCTTGCTGTATCCACAGATGATCATCAACAACAGTCAATGGACTTTCAGACCTATAACCTGTCCATTAGCTTCAACCAGTCCAATTTGTGGAGAACAACTTGTACCATTGGGATTTTCACAATTTTAAACTCTGTTCTTCTCCCCTTTGTTCACAGCACACTACAGTTGCTCCTGGCCCCTGGGTCTCATAATATTGCAATTCTTTACTGACCCTAGAACAAATCCCCTTGATTCTTGTCTGCCTTTTGGCTTTTCTGCACGGTTGCTGACACTGTGAACTTCTGGGCAATGACATCAGAACAACTGCCATGTATTGGGTCCTATCCAATTTCAATGCACTACACTGGGGGTTCTCAAAGTGGAGTTCCTGGGCAGAAGCAGCAGCAGCACCTGGAGACTTGGTAGAACAGAACTCTTAGGATCACATGCCAAGCCTAGTAACTCTGACACTCTAGGTAAGGAGCAGAGGTGTGCATGCTAACAGGCACTTTCAGTAATTGATGTGTGCACTAAGTCTGAGGGCCACAGTGGAAGAGCAATCATTGTCTTTGTGGAGAATAGCCAACCCAGCACCCTCCCTGTTTTGTTCCCTGGAGAGGAGAGCTTGGAGGCTGGGTGTTGAGAGTTCTGTGAGTCTCAGTGTCTTGTATCTCTGACCCCTTGGGGCTCATTATGGAGGGTTCCTGTAAATATATTTATAAACCACTCAGAGAACCACCGGGTCCTCTCTGTCCTCTGTACCATGCAAGGTCAGACTCTAAGGATGCTAAAGTAGAGAAACAGAGCTGGTGAGTACTGAAGCCTTGGCCCTGCCAAAGTTCAGCATTCCCCTAATATTCCAGAGTTGGACTTGGAGGTGATCCTACCAAGAACTGGAGGAGGTGGTGTCTATATCTTGCTGATCTGTCCTAAAGGAAGCATTTAACCTTAAGTTGAATCTTTGAGTGGTCTCCCAAATAGCACAGGGTTGAGTGACCTCAGGAGCACCCAAGAGGGTAGGAGACAATTACAAAATCATTGCCATTTGGGCAAGTTCTAGACCACAACTTCCAAGGAAAAGTTTGCAAAGTATGTTCTGTAAAATGATCCTGTGTTTGTTTGCAGACATGATCTACTCAGTGGACTCTAAGTGGACTCTACAGTCAAAGGAATGAGAAAAACATGTGATTATAAAAGAAAATTAATCAGCTCTTCAAAAGTAGTAAGTGATGCTTGTTTGAAATAACAGATGGTAGCTGCATATAATTTCCTTACATGGAGGCTGAGGTAGGAGGATTACACCTTGAAGGCCAGGCTGGGAAACTTAGTGAGGTCCTGTCTCCACTTTGAGAACCCCCAGTGTAGTGCATTGAAATCAACAGGACTGGAGTGTGGGTCCTGGTACAGCACCCCTGTGTCAGTCCCCAGTACCACTACCAAAAGAAAGATGGGAATTTCCACTTTGGGTGCGACATTTCTACACTGAAACAAAGTACAAATACATTCAGCTTTGTATAATGTCCCTTTTTGGAGGGATATATGACAAATGTCAAATCAAATTCCAAAAAAGAAAAGCAAACATTCTAGTGGCTAAAGCACTTTATTTAAATTACATAGGTCCTGTTGGAGTTACTTGATGTAATTATGTGATATGAAATATATAAAGAAATGCATAAGTAATGTCATTTATCAAATAAGGCAGCAGAGTATGTGAGATTGTAATTTTCAGCAATACCTGAGATTAGAAATGGTGAGCATATTCAGAGAAATAGTGTAACTCCAACCTAAGATTCCATGAAAAAATGATTGATTCCACCAGTTTGATGCTTGACTGAAAAACAATAGTTTAAGGCTAGATTTAAAGTCCGCATTCAGACTTCACAGGTCCTCAAGGATAAAATAGCACATCTGTTTGTTTTGTATTGTATTATTGGAAAATTTTTCACTTTTAATTTTATGTAAAATTATACCTAGAATTTATTCAAGACATAATGGCTAAAGAAAGAAATGGGTAGGAGAACCTGAAGAGAAGAATTTTACAAATATGACTAGAATTCAAATTGTGAACCAAAACCCTTTGTCCCACACTGATATCTGTGTGTGTTCTGCTGTTGCGATGTCCCTATGTTCCAGCAGACTCCTCCACAATATGAAAGCAGGAAACCAAACCCACATAGCAGAATTCCTCCTCCTGGGATTCTCAGAGGATCCAGACCTGCAGCCCGTCCTCTTTGGCATGTTGCTGACCATGTACCTGGTCACATTGCTTGGGAACCTGCTCATCATCCTGGCTGTCATCTCTGACTCCCACCTCCACACCCCCATGTACTTCTTCCTCTCCAACCTGTCCTTGGTTGACATCTGCTGCACCTCCACTATAGTCCCTAAGATGCTGCTGAACATCCAGACAGAAAACAAGGCCATCACTTATGCAGGCTGCCTCACTCAGGCATATTTTTTCATGGTTTTTCTATGTATGGACAATTTACTGCTGACTGTGATGGCCTATGATCGCTATGTGGCCATCTGCCACCCCCTGCATTACATGGTCATCATGACCCCCCGCCTCTGTGTCCTGCTGGTTCTGATCTGCCTGCTCATCAGTACTTTGGATGCCCTGCTGCACACTCTGATGTTGCTGTGTCTATCTTTCTGCAAGTGCCTGGAGATCCCCCACTTCTTCTGTGAACTTACCCAGATCCTCAAGCTGGCCTGTTCTGATGCTCTCATCAATAACATTGTTGAATATTTAGCAACCATCTTCTTGGGTATTGCCCCTCTCTCTGGGATTATTTTCTCATATGCTCAAATTGTTTCTTCCATCCTGAGAATCCCATCAACTGGTGGAAAGTATAAAGTTTTTTCTACCTGTGGGTCTCACCTGTCTGTTGTTTCCTTGTTCTATGGGACTTGCATTGGGGTTTATCTTAGTTCTGCTGTTACCAATTTTCCTCAAATAACTGCAGTGGCCTCGGTGATGTACACCCTGGTCACGCCCATGCTGAATCCCCTCATCTACAGCCTGAGGAACAAGGATATGAAGGACGCCTTGAGAAAACTCGTCATGGGGACATTTTTATTGTTGTGACTGTCAAGTGTCCTGGGTGTGCCCTTCTGTGGTCAAAGAGAATGAAATATTGGGTATGTATTATGATTTGGATATGAGATGTACCTGTAAAAGCTCATGTGCCAATGCAGGTGTATTCAGAGGTGAAGTGATTAGATAATTAATCAGTAGATTAATCCTTATAATGAATTAAAAATGTTAATGTATTAGTGGGTGTTAACTGTAGGCAAAGTGGTAATGGCTGGAGGAAGTACTTCACCCAGGGCATGCCCTTGGTGATTCTATTGTCTCTCTGGTTCCTAGTTCTTTTTCTCTTTCCCTTTCTCTCTCTCTCTCTCTCTCTCTCTCTCTCTCTCTCTCTCTGTCCCTGCTTCCTGCCTATCATGAGCTAAGCAGCTTTTTCATGCCACACATTTCTGCCACGATGTTCTTCCTCATCTGGAGCCCAGAGTAATGAAGTTGGCCAACCATGGACGAACATCTGAAATCATCAGCCTAAAATAAACTTTTCCTCTATTGTGTTGTTCTTGTCACATATTTTGGTCACAACATTGAAAAGAAGACCAATACAGCATGCTGGAAATTCTGAATCTTCCCTAATTCAGTTTTCCTTGCAAAGAAATGGTTAAACACAAGCTTTCAAGGAAGTATCTTTGTATGGAATCCTGTGGAATTATTATGATTTACTCCATATCACACACCAACAAATCCATCTCTTGGTTTGATTTCTACATCTATCATAAGCTCAGACAAATGTCACACACTTAGTAACCATTTAGGGAATGTATCTCTCTTGGCAAGAACATAACTTAATAAATTAAGTAGACTTGATTTCCATACTACAATATGAGAGATCAACTCAAATTCTCACCCTTTGTTTCACACCCATAAAAACCATTTCAAGGGCATTGTGAGAGGTTTTAATATTTGATATGTATGCAAAAAATTGATTGCATTAAGCAAGTAATATTAAATGAGCAATTGTTGCATCAACAATCCCATATTAGTAAAACCATAGTAGGTGTTTTCTTGCTTCTACATTAATTATTAATGTAATTTTATTGGGAAATGTGGTTTTGGGGATTGAACCCAGGCCCTGAACATGTGAGGCACATTCTCCTCCACTGATCCACTTAATCTTCATTAAGTCACTTCTCACTTCACCCTTCTCCCTTTCAGTTATCATCAGCTTCCTCTTGATTTTGACCTCCTTTCTACCAGAATCTCTACAGAAACTGCATTCAAAAATAAATCCATTGTAATTTCTTATGTAACTAGTATATTATGTAGAAATGCATTTCCCATATACAAACACATGGAGGGTCCCTTTTCATGCTGTTATGACTTATTTTCACCTTGTTGCATTGTGGTTACAGAATGTATTGTCCCTATTACTTTAATTCTTTGAATTTAAAAAATTGCCTTATTTAACAGTGTTGTCAAACTATTACATGTTTCATCTGTTGTGATTAAATAAATGTGTATTCCTTGATGTGTGTGTGTGCGTGTGTGTGTGTGTGTGTGTGATTCTTCGGATTGAAAAGAGGGGTGCTGTTCCACTGAGCTTCACTCCCAGAACTTTTCATTTTTTATTTTGACACAGGGTCTCCCTAAGTTACTGAGGCTGGCCTTGAACTTGAAATCCTTTGTTTCAGTCTCCTAAGCAGCTGAGGTTATAAAATAGTTATTTAAAGCAGTTCTTGAAAGCATTGTTCTCTGCAGGTCCAATCAGTCCAACTTGGTAATCATGTTCAAATCTGGGTGATGCTTTCTGATTCTGTTGGTCTCCTTGTTGCCCACTCATGGTGAGATATGTGGTAAATTCAACCCATATGATATAAAATTTATTTATATGTGCTTATAAGTAATAACTTAATGTAAGTAATTCACTTAATGACTCAAGTGATTGCAGATTCAAAATTTCACTTTTCCTAATGCATCGCAGTTTTTCATGTTGATGAAATCATTTTCGTTATCTCTGAGCTTCATATGCACTCAGGTCTGCTCTGCCTAACAGGAACACAGTGCAGTTTCACAAAACTTTTCTGAGTTCTCCAGATGAGGGGAAGCCTGGGTGTGGTTCATGCTTGCTGTTGGTTTATTTCCCATTCTCCCTCATTTCTAACACCAACCCTTTGTGCTACCAGAACAAATAGGAATAGCCTTTCCTCCTAACTCTGCAGACATCCACAGCTCACACTGGACCCTCATCTGTGTTTCCCAGACCCCCTCAAAATAATATCCATGCTGTTGCCTGGATCAGCTCTCTGGAGCCCTATCTTCTCCTTTCTATACACAGTGCTTTATTTTGTGTACCTTTATTTGAATACAGTTTTATTTTTTTTAATTTTATTTACTTAATGATTCATTGAACACAAATGGAGTACAGCTCTTGTTTCACTGGTCGTACACAAAGTAGAGTCACACCATCTGTGCATTCATCCATGTGCACAGGGCAATGGTATTGTCACAGTCTCTGTTATTTTTACACCCCTACCCCGAACCCACCCCTCCGTTCCCTCCATGCTATCTATACTACCTCCCTTCTTGCCACCCTTTCCCACCGTATTATGCATCTTCATTTGTTTATCAGTGAGACCATTCGGCCTTTGGATTTTTGGGATTGGCTGATCTCACTTAGCATAACAGTCTCCAACATCATCCATTTACCTACAAATGCCATAATTTTATTCTTCTTTATGGCTGAGTAATATTCCATTGTGTATATATACCACAGTTTCTTTATCCATTCATCTACTGAAGGGCATCTAGGTTGATTCCATAATCTAGCTATTGTGAATTGAGCCGCTATGAACATTGATGTGGCTGCATCACTGAGGCAATCTGATTTTAAGTCCTTTGGGTATAAGCCAAGGAGTGGGATAGCAGGGTCAAATGGTGGATCCATTCCAAGTTTTCTAAGGAATCTCCACACTGCTTTCCAGAGTGGCTGCACCAACTTGCACTCCCACCAGCAATGTATGAGTGTACCCTTTTCCCCACATCCTCGCCAACACCTGTTGTTGCCTGTGTTCTTGATAAAAGACATTCTAATTGGGGTAAGATGAAATCTTAAGGTGGTTTTGATTTGCATTTCTCTTATAACGAGTGATGTTGAACATTTTTTCATAAATCTGTTGATTGCTTGTAGATCTTCCTCTGTAAAGTGTCTGTTCATTTCCTTGGCCCATTTATTGATTGGGTTATTGGTGTTCGTGGTGTAAAGATTTTTGAGTACTTGGTAGATTCTGGAGATTAGTGCTCTGTCCGAAGTGTGTGTGGCAAAGATTTTCTCCCACTCTGAAGGCTCTCTCTTCACATTGCTGATTGTTTCCTTTGCTGAGAAGAAGCTTTTTAGTTTCACTCTATCCCAATCATTGATTCGTGCTTTTATTTCTTGCGCTTTGGGAGTCATGTTAAGGAAATCTGGTCCTAGGCCAACATGATGAAGATTTGGACCTATTTTCTCTTCTATTAGGTGCAGAGTCTCTGGTCTGATTTCTAGGTCCTTGATCCACTTTGAGTTGAGTTTTGTACAGGGTGAGAGATATGGGTTTAGTTTCATTTTGCTGCAAATGGATTT
>JAJEJO010052445.1:114219-130685 GCA_020662805.1 Glaucomys volans
TTTAGTGTTCTGTAGTTCTCATTGTAGAGGTGTTTCACTTCTTTTGTCAGATTGATTCCCAAGTATTTTATATTTTTTGAGGTTAATGTGAATGGGGTAGTTTTCCTAATTTCTCTCTCAGAGGATGCATCACTTATGAATAAAAATGCATTAGATTTATGAGCATTAATTTTATAACCTGCTACTTTACTGAATTCATTTATGAGTTCCAAAAGTTTTCTGGTGGAATTCATAGGGTCTTCTAAAGAGAGAATCATTTCATCAGCAAATAGGGATAGTCTGATCTCTTATTTTCCTATTCGTATTCCTCTAATTTCTTTGGTCTGTCTAATTGCTCTGGCTAGAGTTTCAAGAACAATGTTGAATGGTAGTGGCGAAAGAGGGCATCCCTGCCTTGTTCCAGTTCTCAGGGGGAATGCTTTCAATTTTTCTCCATTATTTTCTCCAGAATGATGTTGGCTGTGGGCTTAGCATAGATAGCCTTTACAAGGTTAAGGAATGTCCCCACTATCCCTATTTTTTCTAGTGTTTTGAGCATGAATGGGTGCTGTATTTTATCAAATGCTTTCTCTGCATCTATTGTAATAATCATGTGGTTCTTGACTTTAAGTCTGTTGATGTGGTGAATTACATTTTTTGATTTCCGGATGTTGAACCAACCTTGCATCCCCGGGATGAAACCCACTTGATCATGGTGCACTACCTTTTTAATATGCTTTTGAACGCGACTCGCTAAAATTTTGTTAAGAATTTTTGCATCTATGTTCATTAGATATATGGGTCTGAAATTTTCTTTCCTTGATGTGTCCTTCTCTGGTTTTGGTATCAGGGTGATATTAGCTTCATAGAATGACTTTGGAAGGGTTCCCTCCTCCTCTATTTCGTGAAATACTTTAAGGAGTATTGGAATGACCTCTTCTTTGAAGGTCTTGTAGAACTTGACTGTGAATCCATCTGGTTCTGGGCTTTTCTTTGTTGCTAGGCTTTTGATGACTTCCTCTATTTCATTGCTTGAAATTGATCTATTTAAGTTGTGTATGTCCTCCAGATTCAGTTTGGGTGGCTCATATGCCTCTAGGAACCTGTTGATGTCTTCCAGGTTTTCTATTTTGTTGGAGTATAAATTTTCAAAGTAGCTTCTTATTATGTTTTGTATTTCAATTGTGTCTGTTGTAATATTTCCATTCCCACCCCGAATTTTATTAATTTGGAGTTTCTCTCTCCTTCTTTTCATTAGCATGGCTAAGGGTTTATCAATTTTTTTTTATTTTTTCAAAGAACCAACTTCTTGTTTCGTCAATTTTTTGAATTGTTTCTTTTGTTTCAATTTTGTTGATTTCAGCTCTGATTTTGATTATTTCCTGTCTTCTACTACTTTTGGTGATGATCTGTTCCTCTTTTTCCAGGGCTTTGAGCTGTAATGTGAGGTCATTGATTTTTTGACTTTTCATTCTTTTAGTAAATGCACTCCCTTCAATGAATTTTCCTCTTAGCACTGCTTTCATGGTATCCCAGAGATTTTGATATGTTGTATCTTTGTTCTCGTTGACCTCTAAGAATCTTTTAACTTCTCCCCTAATGTCTTCTATTATCCATGTATCATTCAATAGCATATTATTTAATTTCCAGATCTTGGAGTAGTTTCTGTTTCTAACTTTATTATTGATATCTAATTTCATTCCATTATGATCTCATAGAATACAAGGTAGTATCTCTATGTTTTTGTATTTGCTAAGAGTAGCTTTGTGGCATAACATATGGTCTATTTTAGAGAAGGAACCATGGGCTGCTGAGAAGAAAGTGTATTGCTTTATGATGGATGGAATATTCTATATATGTCTGTTAAGTCCAAATTAGCGGTTGTGTCATTGAGTCCTATGGTTCCTTTGTTCAATTTTTGCTTGGAGGATCTGTCCAACGGTGAGAGAGGAGTGTTAAAATCTCCGAGTATTATTGTGTTTTGGTCTATTTGATTCCTGAAATTGAGAAGGATCTGATTGACATACTTGGATGCACCATTGTTTGGTGCATAAATATTTATGATTGTTAAGTCTTGCTGATTTATGCTTCCTTTAAGCAGTATGAAATGTCCTTCTTTATCCCTTCTGACTAACTTTGGTTTGAAGTCTGCTTTATCTGAAATGAGAATGGAAACCCCAGCTTTTTTACTCAGTCCATGTGCATGGTATGCTTTTTCCCTACCATTCACCTTTAGTCTGTGGGCAGGTTTCCCTATGAGATGAGTCTCTTGAAGGCAGGATACTGTTGGGTCTTTCTTTTTATTCCAGTCTGCCAGTCTATGTCTTTTGATTGATGAGTTTAGGCCATTTATATTCAGGGTTATTATTGAGATATGACTTGTATTTCCTGTCATTTTAGCTTTCTTAGGGTTTTTAGCTTAACTTTGTTTCTCCTTTGATTGACTCTTTCTTTAGGGTAGTTCTTCCCCATGATGACTGAGATTGTTATTTTTCGTTTCTTCCTCTTCGAATATTTTGTTGAGAATGTTCTGTAGGGCAGGCTTTCTCTTTGTGAATTCTTGAAGCTTTTGTTTATCATGGAAGGATTTTATTTCATCATCAATCTGAAGGTAAGTTTTGCTGGGTATAAGATTCTTGGTTGGCATCCATTTTCTTTCAGAGCTTGAAATATGTTGTTCCAGGCCCTTCTTGCTTTTAGAGCCTGGGCTGAGAAATCTGCTGATATCCGTATTGGTTTCCCCCTGTAGGTAATCTGATGCTTTTCTCTCGCCACCTTTAAATTTCTATCTTTGTTTTGTATGTTAGGTATTTTCATTATAATGTGCCTTGGTGTGGATCTGTTGTAATTCTGTGCGTTTGGTGTCCTGTATGTCTCTTGTAATTGATTTTCCATCTCATTCATCATATTTGGGAAATTTTCTGATATTATTCCATTGAACAGATTATTCATACCCTTGGTTTGTGTCTCTGTGGCTTCCTCAATCTCAATAACTCTTAAATTTGGTCTTTTCATGATGTCCCATATTTCTTGGAGGTTTTGTTCATGATTCCTAACCATCTTCTCTGTTTGTCTGACTTTGTTTTCAAGATTAAATATTTGTCTTCATTGTCTGAGGTTCTGTCTTCCAAGTGATCTATTCTGTTAATTATGCTTTCTATTGAGTTTTTAACTTGGTTGATTGTTTCCTTCATTTCCTTGTTTCCTTCAAGGATTTCTGTTTGTTTTTTTCTCAGAACTTCTATCTCTTTATTGAAATGATTTTTTGCTTCCTGCAATTGCTCTATTAGCTGATTATTCATAGCCTGAATCTGCTCTCTCGTCACATCATTCTCTTCTCTGATCATTTTAATTATGAACATTCTGAACTCCCTTTCTGTCATTCCTTCTACCATGCTGTCTTTGGGTTCTCTTGATGTATCATCTAGGTTTGTTTGGGACTTTTTCTTCCCGTGTTTTCTCATCCTGCTCATGTATCTTCCCCTCTAGTAGTGCAAATCAGAGGGATTGCAATTTCCCTGTAAGGACTTAGGGTGTCCCTGCAGATTTACAGTAACTCGCCAGATGTTTGAGAGGTGCTTGATCAAGTGGTGACCCAAGATAGCTGCTGTTTCACTACCTCCAGGTTGGGAATGATCAATGCTTCTGGGCAGAGGCAACCAGGAGATGCAGCACCGTGGCCCAGCCCGAAGGCCTGAGCTTAGGTCCGAGGGCTCAGACAGCTGAAGATGGCATCTCTCCGCCAGGGAAGGTGCAGAATGGTGCCGAAGGGCCTGAATTCCCGCTGGAGCCGGCAAGCAGCTCCGCTCCTGGCCAAATCTCACCTGGAGCCACAGAGCTGTGTCCCCCCAGGAGGGCCTGACCTTAGGTCCGAGGGCTCAGACAGCTGAAGATGGTGTCTCCCAGTTTTAATTTTAATTGAAGTACTTTTTGTTCCTATGTTAGATATGGGGAAGCAGAGTCACGGAGTAGTTATGTAATGTCCCCAAATTTTGCACAGGAAAGCTCTGGATGCAAACCATCCAGAGTCGACACTGTTCCCACCATGCTAGGCTGCTTGAATGAGCATTGAATCTTTGTTTTTGGTCAAATAGCAAGGAACTCTACATTTGATATTACATATGTAGGAATTGAGATAGCAATAAGACTGTCCTTCTGTTCAGAATCCCCCCAAAAGAGCTTGGAAGCCATTGATGGAGGAGGTCCCATGCATATCCTCATTGGAGTTTATTTTGTGAGAGGAGTGGATCATGGTATTAAACCCAGGTCCTCCCATTTACTAGGCCAATACTCTACCAATGCATTTTTGAAATTTTAAAAATTTGAGTCAGTTTCTAAGTTATCCAGGTTGACTTTGAACTTTCACTCCTCCTGCCCCTGATATTACAGCATGTATCACCATGCCAGGGAGCAGAATAGTTTTGAACTGGGCCAAACCACAGGAGTTGCAACATCCTGGATCTTTGCTGACTCTTCCTATACACATGGTTTCCACCAATCAGGTCATTCCAGACAACTTGTTCAGTTGGGATTTTTGTCTTTGTATACTCTGCCCCTGTCCCCTTACCTCAGAACATCAGTGAGTTGCTCCTAGATGTGAGGTAGGATAGAAGACATAAAAAATAGGTTGAAAAGAGACAATAGAAAGGGCGAGGTATATCAGTACATAGTTCCAGGCCAGTCACTCAAATGAGTCTCTTTCTCAGAAGAGTCACTCCCAAATTTTTGGGAAATCTGTAAACCTTAGGGTCACCAAAAATTCAGTGTGAAATTATTATGTGCACTGTTGATTAGCCACTGCAATGTGTAGAATAAGGAAAGGGCAATGTTTCAGGAAGACTGCAAATCAGGGGACTTGCAGTGCTATCTATTGATCAGATCCAGACAGAGACCACCATGGAGGCAAAGAGCAAATACACTACTGGGCGTTAACCCAGAGTCTGATAGTCATTAAAAGTTAATCACATTTTTCTCTGCTTTCCTGGCACATCTTATAGTTTCTTAGCTATTAAAAGCTTGGTATGTCCCTTGCCCTTTCCATTCAAATAACCCAATGAGCTTCAGAGACCAGGTGCATTATTAAGACCAGGATGCTCTTGCCAAGACTTTCCAAGCATAAACAACACAAAAGATAAAACTTATTAAGGACACAGGAAAATAACAAATTCCCAGGGCCCTCTGTCTGCTCATTCCCTGGGATCTCTCCCATTTCCCTCTGGTGTCTTCCCTTAATAGCTGCAGCAGCTCCTCCTGATCACACAGCATCTGCATGAAGAAGCAGCACTGGGTTCTAGCATGGCTGGCTGACCAGGCCTACGGCAGAGATGAAGTTCCTCATAGAAAGGAAAACACACCTTTGAAATGCACATAAAGCTAACAGACATGTCTAAACCAGAGTGCACCTTGACAATAGCCCTTTCACTTGAGGAAAATGAGCTCCTTTCTCAGGGAGCCAACCTGACCCTGCTTCAGTGTCCCCCTTCTCAAATAATAAAATCCTTGCTACATATCTGCTCGCCTGATTGCATTTCTACAACCACAAAGTCAATGTCCCCTTTCCAGCATCAAATAGTAGAGACCATGGCAGTCTAAGGATTGTGAGAGTAACCAGAACACCATAAACCACCTTGTCATTGACAGATGGAGGTCAGTTCCCACACCTTCCCACACCCAATCCTCACTATGTTCCCTTTAAAAAAAGAACATGGAGCTCCCAAAGCATGCTGCTTTCCTGAGGGAGCCCCCATTTCCCTTATTTGTTAACTTACTTTCCTAAATAAATCATGTGTCTCTGACTGACATGTGCTAAAATTCTTTTCCATCATGTTTGTCAACTCATCCTGAGTCCAGGTCTCCTTTCCAGGAACTCCTCGGTCCTCTTCCAGTGACAGACTCTGGGCCTCCAGAATTACAATTTCTTAAAAGACCTAGAATTAATCTCTTTTCTTTGTGCCTGGTTTTGGATTCATATCATATTTGCTGACTCCTGGAAATCCTCAGCAATGATTTCATATTTGTTGCTGTGTATACTAAGGACTTGCAAATGTCCATGTTCTACATGATTGGTTCTCAAAGTGGAGTTCCTGGACCAGCAGAATCAGCTGGACACTTGACAAAATGCAAATTCTAGGATCCTTCTGCAGATCTAGTCATTGTGAAATTCTCCAAAAAGACCTCAAATATTTGTGTTTTAACAAGCCTTTTGGGGATTATGATGTACATTAAAGTTGGTGGGTCACTCTAGCCTACTGATTTTCCTCTTTCTAGAGAGTACCTACCTCATCATTCTCTATTTTTTGTCCCCTGGAGTGTGGATCTGAGAGGATGGTTACTTAGGAATTTATGATTCTCAGTGTGAGTTTTACTGTTTTTTTTTGTTTTGTTTTGTTTTGTTTTGTTGTTGTTGTTTTGTTTTTTTTGATTAATCTCTGACCCTTAAGGGATCATTCCTGTCCCTTTTTTTGTAAAAACACATTGAGAGGATCCGTCAGTCCTTTCATACTTCTGTGTAGCATCAAAGATCATCTTCCCAGGCCTGGAGTGGGGAGGGGACCCAGGCAGCAAGTGCCTAAGCCCTGCCCTGCCTGCTCCTCCTAAAGACCAATTGGCCCTTCATTCTGAGCTGGACACAGAGATGATTCTAACCAACAACAGGCAGAGGAACAGTCAGCACCTCCCTAAATCGTGCTAAATGTTCCCTGATCTGCAGTTTCTTGGCTGAGGGAGAGAGAGGGGACCTGGGTGAGTGTTGGGATGGTCCCTGAGAAGGGACCTGCCCATGCATGAAGATTATGATAAAATAAACCACAAAGTTTATGGTTACAACCACAAATTTATACTTACAAGACCTGAATCATGTTCATGATGTTTTGCAAAATCACCAACGACCATCCTCAGGACAGTTTTCATCCTGCAAAACTCAGACTCTGGACCCATCACCACTAACTCATTCTCTTCTCCCCAGCCCTGGCAGCCACCATTCCACCCACCCCACCCCAATGAATGTCAATACTGAAACTCTAGGGAAGGACCAGAGGGGTATATTCTAACATGCCCTTTCGCTAAATGACATGTGCATGAAGTCTGAGAGCCACAGTGGAAGAGCAGTCTTTGTCTTCCTGGAGAATAGCCAACTCAGTGCCATCCCTGCTGTGTTCCTGGGAGAAGGTAGGTGGGAGGCTGGGTGCTGAGAACTCTGTGATTCTCACTGTTTTGTCCCTCTGACCACTTGGGACTCATTATGGAGGGTTCCTGTCCATTTATATGTAAGAACTACTCAGAGAATCACGCAGTCCTCTCTGCCCTCTGCAGCATGCAAAAATTGGCCCCCAGGACATGGAAGTATAGGAACAGAACTGGTGAGTACTGAAGCCTTGGCCCTGTCTTGCCTCCTCCAGGATTTGGCATTCCCTTCTTTTTTTGAGCTGGACTTGGAGGTGATCCTACCAAGAACAGGAGGAGGGAGGACCTGCATCTCCTTGAGTGGTTTTATTTTATTTTATTTTTTAAATTTATTTAATTTTGATTCATTCAACACAAATGGAACACAGCTATTGTTTCTCTGGTTGTACACAAAGTAGAGTCACACCATCTGTGCATTCATACATGTACACAGGACAATGATGTCTGTCACACATTCTGTTATTATTACCCCCCCACCCTGACCCCACCTCTCCCTTCCCTCTATGCTACCTATCTTTCCTCCATTCTTGCCTCCCTTCCACCCCGCTTTATGCATCATCATTCACTTATCAGAGATCATCGGCCTTTGAATTTTGGGGATTGGCTAATCTCACTTAGCATAATGGTCTCCAACATCATTCATTTACCTGCAAATGCCATAATTTTATTCTTCTTTATGGCTGAGTGGTTTTAAAAATACCCTGATGCAGAATTTCCTGGGTGAGGGAGAGAGATGGAACTTGGGTGAGGGTGGGCCATTCACTAAGTAGAGCCTTCTCTTCATGAGCAGTGAGAAATGAGGGGTGAGTCGTTTATCAAAGTTCCACCAAGGAAAGAACCATAAATAAAGCACACCAGAAAGCATTGCTTTGAGATTTTTATCAATAATTTTTGAATTGTGATAAAGTATGCATAATAAAGTTTGCATTTTGACCATTTCTAAGTATAGTTCAGTGGCATTAAGTGCATTCACAGTGGGTCTGTAGGCATTACCACCATCCACCTTCAGGACATTTTTCATCTTGCAAGACTAAAGCTCTCCTCCTATAAACACTAGCTCTTCATCCTTATCTCCCCCATTCTCCCTTTCCTTTTATGAATTTCAACACTCTCTATCCCTCATAGAAGTCACAGATGTGCCTTATGTGTGACTGGTTGAATTTCCTGAGAACAACATCCATCCATGCTGAAGCATAGGTGAGGGTTTCCTTCCTTGTAGAGGCTCAGCCTTATTTCACTGTGTGTGTTTACCTCACTTGTGTATCCATCCATCTGTACCTGGGCACTGGGGTTTCCCACTTTCTGGCTCTTATGAATAATACTGCTAAGAAAGAGTGTAAACAAATATCTCTTAGACACTTTGCTTCAATTATCTCAGGCATATACCCAGACACAAGTGGAATTGTTGGATCATATGGTAATTATCTTTTTAATTTTCTCAGAAAAATTTTGATATTTTAACATAGTTGCAAAGACTGACTTCTTACATTTTGAAATTTTCCAAAGGTATAGCATCCATTCAAGCTTCCAGGGTAACTTGTGAGGATAAATGATCCAGATAACAGCCTGTGTATCAGGGCAATCTGGGGGAATGGGAATATCTTACACCACGCGGAACATTTTCCCTCCCAGGATATACTATGAAAGTTTCCTGTTGTACTGGAATCTCCTTTGTTGAATTGACAAACTGTACTATGACTAATAAAAATAACATCAGAAGAAATAATAACAACTACTATCTCCACAGAGTCACTATGTTCCTAGTGCTTAGATCTTTTCACGTTCACTGACCATAGCTCAATGTCCATTTCAAGGACCCAGGAGATTTTGCTCCATTTGTTTTCCACGTCTTGGGTTCAGTAATGTCCTTCCTCCCTTACTTCACAACTTCATATGGTCTTGATGCTGTTCAGTGACCTGAATGTCCACAATGGCCCATCCAGCAATTCTCTCCCTGGGCAAGTAGAGCAGAGGAAAAAGTGCTTGACCATCTCCCTCGCTCTCATTCCATGCATGCCACCCTCCTTCCACATCAGGAAGGAGTATGTATGTCCTTAAAAAATTCACATACTGAGTTCAATTGACTTGCTTTTAAAATTTTTATGAAATTTGTTTATTTTTTATTTTGTTTGTTCTAATTACCATGACAGTAGAATGCATTTATACATTTTGATAGATCATACATGGAGTGTAATTTCTCATTGTTCTGATTTTACATATTGTAGAATCACATTGGTATGCAGTCATTCATGTACATGAGGTAATAATGTCTGTTTCACTCTACTATCATTCCTTTCCCCATACCCCTTGCCCTTCCTTCACTCCCCTCTACCTAATATAAAGTAACACTATTCTTCCCTATTTCCTCCCCTCTTATTGTGAATTAGCTTCCACAAATCAGAGAAAACATTTGGCCTTGGGTTTTTTGGGATTGGCTTATTTCACTTAGCATGATATTTTCTAACTTCATCCATTTACTAGCAATGTGCAGTAATTGGATCAAGGTCATTGCATTCCCATCTCTTAATTGCACATCATTTCTATGGGTTCGGAACTTTTGAACTCCTCTCTCACAATTCATTACATACTATACGATAAATGGTTGCAATCTCTAGTCACCCTGTCATGCTATAGACCAGTAGAACTTACACATCTGTGTGACTCTGTTCTTCACCTGTTATCTGACCTCCTTTTGACTCACCTGCACCTTAATTTCCTAGCCTCTTGTGGCCCCTCTTGTACTTCTGTGCAATGAAATTACTTTTTAGTTTTCCCATATGAGTGAAAGCATGCAGTGTCTGTTTTTCTGCCTGGGTTATTCCATCTCCTGTCATTTGCAGGAACCTGTATAAGGTAGAGTGGTTTCATTTTGACTACAGAAGGACAGGGCACCTTCATTAATCATGGGCATGCCCAAGCACTTAGAATTGTTCTCTCCTGCTGACTTATTCACTTAACCACGATGTGGAGGTTACTCTCTCAAAGTGAGGGTGGCCAAGAGTCCATCACCCCAGATTTAACTATTCCAGAGGCCAGATGTTGGGGGGACATTGGAAGTCCTAAGGAGGACTTGGTTTCCTGGATGGAGTGACCTGTACATGGTCCACAGGAGGGACTGGACTTTCACTGACTTCTCTGGCTGCTCTGCACAGTGCACAACTTTCAATGCACTCAGGAGTGCTCAGAGGGTGGGGGATAATTTCAACACCATTGCCATAGGAACATCTCCCAAAAAACAGCAATTAAGGAAAAAACAGACAAAAGGTTATGTGCCATAGAATACATACCATGTGTGTGTTTCCAGATGTGATCCACTTAGCTGTCCCCAAACTTCCAACAGCAAAAGAAAAGAAAGCAACATGCCATTATAAAAGAAAAAAAATAGCTCTTCAAAAACAACACTGCTTATCTTGTTTTAAATCCAGGCAAAAGTTTGTATTATGGGTGTGACATTTTTACAAAGGACAGAATATAGAGAGTTATTCAGACTTTTTAATGATGTCCCTGACTGTAGGAACAAATGACAAATTGCAATCCACAACAAGGAATGCTCATGCCTAAAGCAAGTCTTTCAAATCACAGTTTCGGAAGCAGTGCCTCTATACAATTGTAAAATGCTGTATGTAAAGTAGGTAAGTGAAAAATAAAGGGTGTTACTTCTCATAATAATAAGAGAAAATGAAATCGCAATTTTCAAGAATAATTAAATTTGTGATGATGTTGAGATTCAGAGAAATAGTATGAAGGACAAAGTTAAGATTCTCTGAGAAATCGATGTTGTCTAACCAGGCGTGTTAACAAATTACCAAAATTTAAGTCTAGATTCAAAAATAGCATTGTAGGTGCTAAAAATAAATTAGCACATATATTCATTTTGTATCCTAGCATTAGAAAAATGCAGATGTAAGCCGGGCGTGGTGGTGCCCGCCTGTAATCCAAGCGACTTGGGAGGCTGAGTCAGGAGGATCGTGAGTTCAAAGCCAGCCTCAGCAACTAAGCAAGGCCCTAAGCAACTCAGTGAGACCCTGTCTCTAAATAAAATACAAAATAGGGCTGGGGATGTGGCTCAGTGGCCGAGCGTCCCTGAGTTCAATCCCTGGTTCCAAAAACAAAAAAAGAAAAATGCAGATGTCTTATTTTGTGTAGTATAGTACATAAAATTCTACAAGAATAGTTGGATGAAGAAAGACATGAGTAGGAGAATTTGAAGGAACAATTGTCTAAATATCTCTAGAATTTTAGTCCTGGACCCAGACTTTATCCAACACTGATCTCTGTATGTGCTCCATTGTCACCACGTCCCCATACTCCAGTAGACTCCTCAAAAGCATGAAATCAGAAAACCAAACACTGGTAGCAGAAATCCTCCTCCTGGGACTCACGGAGGATCCAGACCTGCAGCCCATCCTCTTTGGACTGTTCCTGTCCATGTACCTGGTCACAGTGCTTGGGAACCTGCTCATCATCCTGGCCGTCAGCTCTGACTCCCACCTGCACACCCCCATGTACTTCTTCCTCTGCAACCTGTCCTTGGTTGACCTCTGTAGCACCTCCACTATAGTCCCTAAGATGCTGCTGAACATCCAGACAGAAAGAAAAGCCATCACTTATGCAGGCTGCCTTGTTCAGGTGTGTTTTTTTCTTTATTTTTTTATGTATGGATAGTTTACTGCTGACTGTGATGGTCTATGATCACTATGTGGTCATCTGCCACCCCTTGTATTACACAGTTATCATGAACTCTGGCCTCTGTGTCCTGTTGCTTCGGTCCTTTCTGCTCATCAGCATGGTCGATGCCTTACTGAACACTCTGATGGAGCTGCATCTATCTTTCTGCAAACAGCTGGAGGTCCCCAACTTCTTCTGTGACCTTGCTCAGATCCTCAAGTCAGCCAGTTCTGATACACTTGTTAATAACATCCTGCTTTATTTGGCCACTGCCTTGTTGAGTATTGGTCCTGTGTCTGTCATAATTTTCTCTTATACTCAAATTTTGTCCTCCATCCTGAGAATCCCATCAATGGGTGGAAGGTGCAAGGCTTTTTTCCACTTGTGGGTCTCACCTGTCTGTGGTTTCCTTGTTCTATGGAACTGCTATTGGGGTTTATCTTAGTCTTGCAGTTACTGGTTCTCCCAAGATGACTGCAGTGGCCTCAGTGATATACACTGTGGTCACCCCCATGCTGAACCCCTTCATCTACAGCCTGAGGAATAAGGGCATGAAAGTGGCCTTGAGAAACCTCACTTAGGGGACATTTTTCTTTCTGTGACACTGTAAAGTGTCCTAGGTGTGAGCTTCTAGAGTGAGTCAAAGAGAGTTAAACACATGAAGTCTTGACTATTTATTTTTTATTTTTTATTTTTACAGGCTGCAGTTTGTTTCATTGTACACAAATGGGGTGCATCTTTTCATTTCTATGGTTATGCATGATGTAGATTCATACCATTCATGTAATCATACATGTACATAAGGTAATGATGTCTGTCTCATTCCACCATTTTTCATACCCCTCCCTCATTTCCCTCTAAGTAATCTAAAGTTTTTCCATTCTTTTATCACCTCCTACCTCCCCACCCCTTTTATATGTCATCATCCACTTATCAGGGAAAACATTTGGCCTTTGGTTTTTTGGGATTGGTTTATTTCACTTAGCATGATAGTCTCCAATTCCATCCATTTATCTTCAAATGCCATAATATCATTCTACTTTATGATTGAATAATATTTCATGGTGTATATATACCACGATTTCTTTATCCATTCATCTGTTGAAGGGCATCTATTTTTGTAAACTTCTAGAACTAATAAATGAATTCAGCAAAGTAGCAGGACTTAAAATCAATATGCATAAATCTAATGCATTTCTATTCATAAGTGATGAATCCTCTGAAAAAGAAACTAGGAAAACCACTCCATTCACAATAGCCTCAAAAAAAAAAAACATAAAATACTTGGGAATCAACCTAACAAAAGAGGTGAAAGATCTCTACAATGAGAACTACTGAACACTAAAGAAAGAAATTGAAGAAAACCTTAGAAGATGGAAAGAGCCCCCATGTTCTTGGATAGGCAGAATTAATATTGTCAAAATGGCATACTACCAAAGGCACTAAACAGATTCAATGCAATTTCAATTAAAATCCCAATGCCATTCCTCATAGAAATAGAGAAAGCAATCATTAACTTTATCTGGAAGAACAAGAGACCTCGAATAGCCAAAACAATCCTGAGCAGGTAAAGTGAAGCAGGAGGTATCACAATACCAGAGGTTAAACTATACTACAGAGTAATAGTAACAAAAACAGCATGGTATTGGCACCAAAACAGATGGACAGACCAATGGTACAGAATAGAAGACACAGAGACAAACTCACATAAATGCAGTTACCTCAGACAAAGGAGTCAAAAACATACATTGGAGAAAAGATAGCCCCCTCAACAAATGGTGCTGGGAAAACTGTAAATTCATATGCAGCAAAATGAAACTAAGACTCTGTCTCTCACCCTGCACAAAACTCAACTCAAAATGGATCAAGGACTTTGGAATTAGACAAGAGAGTCTGCACCAAATACAAGACAAAGTAGCCCCAAATGTTTATCATGTTGGCTTAGGATCAGGTTTCCTTAACAAGACTGACTATTTCTTAATGAATTCACCTAGCAAATGTTTAATCATGAGCTTTCAGTACAAATTATATTATTTTCTATTGAATCCTTCAATTCTGTGTGTATTGCATGACAGGTACCAAGAAACTTGTACCTCTGGGTTCAGCTTCTGCATTCACAAAATGGGCACTCATATAGTGCAATTAGTAATGATCTGGGAAATATGTCACCTCTATTGGGGTGTATAAGATGATTCAATATATTGTATGTACACAGAAATTTGTCTGTATGAAAGAGACGCTAGTAAATTTTAACAAATGCTTATTGGGGGTGCAACTCTGTATTAGTAAACTTGCAGGAGACTTTACTTCCACATTTCCACATTGATTGTTACTGTTGTATGTGTGTGTTCTACTGGAGATGGAACCCAGGGCCCTGCATATGTTTGGCAAGTGCTCTAAACAGAACTGAACTCCATCACCAGTCCACCATATTAGTTAGTCATGAAATCAAATCTCACTTCACCATCTTCCCTTTGAGTTGTCTTCATTTTCTTTTTTTTCTTTTTCCTTAGTTATGTTAGAATTTATGCAGATAAGTGAGTTCAAATAAAGCCCATTGAAAGTGCTTATGTAATCTAGATACTCTGTAGAAATGTTTATCTCTTCCCACCAACACTGAGGTTAGTGACATCCCCAGCCCTTTCATTTCTCTTTTCAATTTTGAAACAGGGTCTCTTTAAGTTACCCAAAATGGCTTCACCCTGCCATTTCTACTGTCTCAGCCTCTGGCAAGTAGCCAGGATTACAAGTTTGTGCCACAGTGCTCTGCTGAAATGTACTTCTTAACCTGGAAATATACAGATGATCTCTTGTCATGCTTTTGTGGTTCATTTCTAGCCCAGTTGTATTGTGGTTATATTCTTTATATAATGTCAAGTGCTTGAAATTGAGCATGTGTCTTATATAGCATTTGTGGTCAATCTTTATAAATCCTTCATTTGAATATATATATATATGTATATATATATATACATATATATATATATTCTGTAATCATTGAATGCTTTGTTCTATATATATCCAATAACTGAAATTTGTTGATTGAGTTGAGATCTTGGGGATTTTTGCTGATTTAATTGGTCTCCTTGTTGTATCCATCAAGGAGTGACATACATGAAAATCATCCAGGGTGATAGAATGAGGGTGGGGCATCTCCCTAAGAAGGACTTTCTATCCAAAAATTGTGAAAAACAGGGTGATGTCCCAAATCACCCTAAAAGAGAGGAGCATAAGGAAAGCACATCACACAGTTTTCCTTCAATGTTTCTCATTAATTAAATTATTTCTAAAATTTTGGTCAGGCATATATAACAAAGTTTACAAGTTTGGCCACTTTTAAATTAACAGGTCCATAGCACTAAGTCTATTCATGCCACCATCCATCTTCAGGATATTTTCCATCTTGCAAAACCAGAACTCTGTCCCCATTAAACACTGGCCCTCCAAGCCCTACTCCCTAACTCCAAGGCAAGCACCATCCTACTTCCCATCCATGAGTTTCTCTACTCTAGGTACTGCACATCAGTGGAATCACACATATCCTCTTTTGTGACTGACTGATTTCACTAAGCACAAGGTCCTCCAGGGCCATACATGTTGTAGCATGTATGAGGATTTCCTTCCTTTTAAAACTATTATTTCATCAAATGCACATACCACATTGTGTTTATCCATTCATCTGCAAATTGGCACTGAATTTTCTTTCACCTTCTGGCTTTTGTGGATAATGCTGCTGCCGGGGTCTCCCTATAGTGTCCAGGCTGGCACAGAACTTGTGGGCTCATGGGATCCTCCTACCTCAGCATCCCAGTAGCTGGGACAAGGGGCATGTGTCACAGAGCTCAGATTTGTAATTAAAATCTTCTGAGGAACACTTCAGCAAAATAACACAGAAAATTTGTAAAGACTGTCCTTGCATTTTATAATTATGAAATGCATAACCACCATTCAAGTTTCTAGAGTATTCAGTGTTAATGAAATAGATAATGGCCTGTGTATCAGCAAGTCTTGGGGAAAGGGGACATCCTAAACTAGGGTGAATATTTTTTTTTTCTCTTTCATGGTGTACCCTAGTGATTTGCTATTGTCAACAACGGTACAGTTACTAATAAAATCAACAGCAATAATTATAGTTAATATTCATGGAAGATTCACTACGTCCTTAGTTTTGGGACCTTTCCTTGTAATGCACATGGCAGGTGGCCTGAACGTTAGCAATGGCTAGTCCAGCAAACTCCACCCACCCTGGCCAATGCAGAGTCAGAGGAACACATCGTGACACATCTGCGAAGCTGTTAGGATGCATGCCCGTCATCCTCCCTCCTCTTCAGTTATGAGCTCACAACCTGAGATGAATAGCTTCAGTGTTACATTTAAAACTGAATCAACACTTAAAAATTGTATCTATTCAGAGGAATAGTTTGGAAAGCAGTATGGAGATACCTCAGAAAATTTGGAATGGAACCACCATTTGACCCAGTTATCCCATTCCTTGGTTTATACCCAAGGGACTTAAAATCAACACAGTACAGTGACACAGCCACACCAATGTTCATAACAGCTCAATTCATAATAGCTAAACTATGAAACCAACCTAGATGCCCTTCAACAGATGAATGAATAAAGAAAATGTGATA
>JAJEJO010052445.1:130785-180333 GCA_020662805.1 Glaucomys volans
GTAAATGGATGAAGTTAGAGAATATCATGCTAAGTGAAATAAGCCAATCCCAATAAATCAAACACTGAATGTTTTCTCTGATATTCATATGCTAATTTATAATAAGTGGAGAATAGGGAAGAATACAGTTACTTTATATTAGGTAGAGGGGAGTGAAGGGAGGGGAAGGGGTATGGGGGAAGGAATGATAGTAGAGTGAAACAGACATTACTTTATATACATGTATGATTGTATGACTGATGTGATCCTGAAATATGTATAATCATAAAAATGAGAAATTACACTCCCTTTATGTATGATCTATCAAAAATGTATAAATGCATTCTACTGTCATACACAACTAATTAGACCAAATAAAATTTTAAAAATTTAAAAAATAATAAAATAAAAACAGCAAATAGGAGGAAGATCAACAGAGCAAAGGAAGGAAACAGGCATACAGAAGGGGAGGGAATGAAGAAGTTCTGAGAACTGAAATGTAGCACCTTATATTCCATGCTTGTGTTATTATGTCAAATGAACCCCAATATTATATTCATCTGTAACGCACTAATAAAAATATGTTTAAATGCAAAATTTGTATACCATGTGTACTGATCAGTTCAGGGTAATTAGGACTTTCATCTCCCCAAATATTGTCACTTCTATGTGTTGGAAAACTTCAAACTCTTCCCTTCTAATTCTTTATGAAATACATTATAAATTTTTGTAAACCACACTCACCCTATTGTGCTGTAGAGCACCAAAACTTGTTCCTCCTATCTAACTGTATTTTGGCACCTGCTATCCACCTTCCTCTGCCTCCTTCTTCTTGGCCTCTACTGAGGACTATTCTACTCTCTATTCTACAAAATCAACCTTTTTGTCTTCCGCACAGGAGTTAGAACATGCAGTATTTTAGTCTTTTGGTGCCTGGTGCCTTTCCAATTCCTGTATCTGTGGCAATGTGGATGGAACTAGAATAGTTCCTTTCGATTATAAGCAGCACACCACACATTTTAAAAATGTGCTTCAACACTAGCACTTAGATTTTTTCACTCTTGCAGATTTCTTGGCTTAACCATGACAGAGCATGTCAGTTTTACATGCTGAGGACTGCTAAGAGGACATCGCCCCAGGTAGACCTACAACAGGGGCCAGAGGTTGGAGGACACTAGTGAGAACTTGAAGGTTAATTTGGGGGAATTGACATGTTCCACAAGTTAGTGTGAGACCTTCACTTGCCTCTTTGCTCTGCAAAATCGCACAGGGTCAAATGCATGTGGGAGAGTTCAGAGGGTGGGTGATAACTATGAAGTCACTGCCATGGAGGCAGGTCCTAGAAAACAGCTCCCAAGGAAAAATCAGCAAAAAGATTCATGCTATCATGTAACTCTGTGTGTCTCCAGATGTGATCCATTCATCAAACTCCAAGTTTCCCAGCTGCCAAAGAAATGAAAAAAAAGCATGTTGTTACAAAAGAAAATGTACCTGATGTTCTAAAACAGCGAGACTATTTTTCTTTTAAGACCAGACAGGAGTTTTCCAATATGGATACGTACCTAAAATAGACACATTATAGAGACTCACTCAGTTTCAATGGTAGAAACAAATGACAAGTGATAATCTATCAAAATGTATAAATTCATTCTCCTGTCATATACAACTAATTAGAACAAATTAAAAATTTTTAAAAAATGATGATCACAGTCCAGAAAGAGAAATTCTCATGGCGAAAGCAATTCCTTCAGATTACAAAGGTCCCAATGGAAGGGCTTGATACAAAATATAACATCTTCAAACAAATGGATGAGTTAGGTCATTTTTACAAGGAGACAGTGTGGAAGATGTTAGATAGGGATTTTAAGTAATACCTGAGATTTGCAATGATAGGCAGATATGGTATTAACTATGGGGTGAAAGGTTTTCTGAGAAAATGCAACCAGGTTTGATCCTGTATTTCCAACTGACTACAATTTAATACTAGATTTAACAAGAGCATGCAGGCTTGATAATTCCAAAAAATTAAAGTAGCACATATTTTCATTTTTATGTTTTAGCATTAGAAAAATGCACACATTTAATATATTATAATAATAAATTCACTCAAGAATTGGTAGGTGGAAAAAGGAATGAGTAGGAGAACCTGAAAAGAATTGTTTTAAGTATTATCAGAATTCAAATCATGGACTCAACACTTCTATACCACAAGTGATGGATTGTGTGTGAATTTCATTACTTTCATCTATTTTCCAGCACATGCTCAACAACATGGATTCAGAAAACCAAGCAGCTACAGCAGAATTCTTTCTCTTGTGGCCTGCCCACTTTAGCTCATTGCTGACATGTACCTGGTTGCGGTGCTTGGGAATATTGCTCATCATCCTGGCCATCAGCTCTGACTCCAACCTCCACACTCCTATGTACTTCCCCTCTCCAATCTCTCCTTGACTAACATCTTTAGCATCTCCACTATAGTCCCTAAGATGCTGATGATCATCCACACAAAATATCAGAGCCACCGCTTAACCAGGATGCCTTATTCAGCTGCATTTTTCTTGGATTCCATATGTACAGACAATTTACTTCTAGCCATGAGTCTCATTTATAAGACCCATCCCTTTGTGGTCCCAGGCAAAGGAGACTTCTGAGCATGGAGACCACTGAAGCTCATATTGCCACCTCAGTTGCCTCTCTTAAATCCTCTCAGGGGTAGAATCAGCCCTAGTGCCTGGCTCACCTCCCAAGAGCCCTACCATCTCCTTATCTCCATACAGTGCTTTGTTTAAAAGTATACTTTTTAATTTTAATTGAAGTATTTTTTTAGTTACCATGTTACAGAGGGGGAAGCAGCAGCATAGAGAGGTTGAGTAATGTCCCCAAAGTTGGACAACCAGTGTGGGTTAGTAACAGTCTAGATCCAAGCCACCCAAATTTTACACTCTACTCACCTTGCCCTGCTAATTCAACCAGATTAAATATTTTGTTGACACAGTAGTGAACTCTGCTTTCAAAATTACATCTGAAATTGAACTGAAATCCCAAAATGATTGCACTTTAGTTCAGAGCTCCCAGAATAGAGCTGGGGGAACCATTTAGGCAGGAGGGTCCATGCACATTCCCAATGGAAGACTTTTGAACTAGATCGAACCTCAGGAGCCAAAATGCCCTCCACCCCTCCTTACCTTCCCTGTACCCACCATGATGGAAAACCAGTAACCAACAGACATGTGGATTTATAAGCTGGTTATTTCCTTTCACCAATCAGAGTTTTTTCCAAGAAACTTGTACAGTCCGTAATTTTTGCATTCTTAAACTCTGCCCTTCTACTCTTAGCTGAGACACAATACAATTGCTCCTGGCTCCCGAATATCCTGGCAATGCAATTCCCTTAAAGACCTGGAATGGATGTCTTTTATTTGAGCCTGATTATTGGTCCCGTTTCAAGCTTGCTGACCACAGGAATTTGGGGAGTGTGACTGTGTCATAATTGCTGTGTCTTAGATACTGGCAATTTGCATATAAAACAGTAGTTGTTCTCAAAGTGAAGTTCCTGGACCAGGAGCATCAGCATCACGGGGAAACTTGACAGGATGCAAACTCTAGGACCCCATTCCAAACCTGATAATCCAACAATTGTATTAGGAACCAAATATTTCAATTTTAACAAACTCGTTGGGTGATTCTGATGCACACTAAGATTTGTGGTCCACAGTGGTATAGAAATTTTTTATCTTTCCAGAGAACAACCAAGTAATCACCACTTTTGTTTGATTTGCTCCCTGGTGTGTGGAGCTGGGAGACTGGGTATTGTGATCCTTGTTTTTTAAATCTTTGACCCTGGAGACTCATTATGGTTGGTTCCTGTCTCTTTATTTGTAAGAAGCATTGGTAGACATTCAGACAGCTGCCAAGGCTTTTATGACGTCTATGCAGCATCCAAGGATCAGCTCTACCCAGGATTCTGAAGTAGAGGGACCAAGCTGGTGAGAATCTAAGCCTTGGTCCCACCTTGCCTCCTTCCAGGACTCAGCATTCCCCTGATACTCCTGAGCTGGACTTGGAGGTGATCCTACCAAGACCTGGAGGAGGTAGGATTTGCATCACCATGAGTGGTTTTAAGTATTCCCTGATCCTGGTTGAGGAAGAGAGATGGGACTAGGTGGGGGTGGAGGGCTGTTCCTTAAGAAGGACCTTCCATGCATGAAGAGTGAGAACTGAGGGTTAGGAGATTTCTCAAAGCTCCATCTAGGAGAGGAGCATAAATAAAGCAAATCAGAAAGTGTTCTTTCAAAGCTTTTTATTAACTAAATCACTTTTAAACTTTTGGAAAAAATATATATATTATATTTTATATATATTATTTTATATAGATTACATTATATTTTATATATATTACATTACATATGTATATCTGGTTACATCTTGACCATTCCTAGAACAGATCAGTGGCATGAGGTACATTCACAATGGGTCTGCAGCCATCACCACCATCCACCTTCAGGACATTTTCATCCTGCAGAACTAAAACTCAGTCCCAATAAGCACTAGTTTTCATCCTCATCTCCACCACACTCTTTTCTGTCTTTATGAATGTCAACACATTGTATCCCTCATAGGCGTGGGATCACATATATGCCTTTGTGCAACTGGATTTCACTGAGGGTAGTGTCCTTCTAGGCTCATCAACATTGTAGCACAGGTGAGATTTTTTTCTTTCCTTATTCTTTTCTTTAAGGCTGAGCATTATTTACCATATGCACATACTACATTTTGTAAACCCACTCCCTGGCCCATGGACATTGGGATTTCTCCTACCTTCTGGCTCTTGTGAATACTGCTGCTATGGACATATGTGTACAATTATCTCTTCTGAGATTCTGCCTTCAATTATTCTGGGTAGTTACTGCACCCAGAAGTGGAATTGCTTAATCACATGGCAATTCTCTTTAATTTTCTGAGGAACCCTATTTTAATACAAGAAAACTGCAAAGCCTCTTTTCTTACATTCCTAAATTTTCCAAATATATGACTTCCATTCCTAATTCCAGTACACTTGGTGAGTAATAATCAGTCAGATGACAGACTGTTGGAGAAAATCCAAGGGAAAGGGACCCTCCTACCCCAAGCTGAACATTTTCTCCCCATAGTGTATCAGGACAACTTCCTATTGTATTACAACTTCCTATGTTTTATCAACAACTGTGCCACTACTAATAAAATAACAATAGCAGGAATCATAGTTAATATCTATGGAGTATTCACTATGTCTCTAGCACTTAGACATTTTCTTGTTTAGTGCCCATAGTGCATTACTGCTTGAAGAACCAAGGTGAAATCGGATCAACTTGTTCCTCCTCTCTCTCCCTCAGGTAGACTAATGGTCCCCTTCCCTTGCTTCATAGAACACCATATGGTCTTTTTTTTTTTTTTTTTTTTTTTTTTCGCGGTGCTGGGGATCAAACCCAGGGCCTTGTGCTTGCGAGGCAGGCACTCTACCAACTGAGCTAAGTCCCCAGCCCCATCATATGGTCTTGACACTGTCAAATAATCTTTAGTTAGAAGTGACTCATCCAGCAGTGCTCTCTCTGTAGCCTGGCCAAAGTAGAGGCAGAGGAAAGTGCTTGGTCATCTGCCTTGCTCTCTCATGCATACTGGCCTCCTCCACTTCAGGTATGATTATGTATCCTCTCAAAGTTCAAGTCCTGACATGAATAGATTTATGCTTAAAATTTAAAAAAAATTTGATTGACACCATAATTTGACATATATATAAGGTATAGTATGATATTTCAATACCTGTACACAATGTGCGATGATCAGATCAGGGTACTTGGCCTTTCCATCTTAACTACATATCACTTCTGGAGGTTAGAAACCTTTGTATACCTGCTTTTTGTTTTTGCTGTTCTGGAAATTGAATTCTAGGGTGCTCTGCCACTGAGTTACACCCCTGGTTCTTTTTATGCTTTTTGAGGCAGGGTCTCTCTAAGTTGCCTAGGCTGGCCTCCAACTTGGTATCCTCATGCCTCAGCCTCCTGAGTTACTGGGATGACAGGCATGCACTGGTGTGCCCTGCCATTCTCTTCTTGTTCTTTTAAAAACATAATAAGTTGTTGGAATCTTCAGTCACCTGACTATTCTGCAGGCCACTAGAACTTCTTTCTCTATGTATATCTTGGTACCTGTTATTGGTCTTTCCTCTGTCACCCCTGCATCTCCCCTTCCCAGTCTCCAGTACCACTATTGTATTTAAAATACAATGTATTTTATCATTAGATAAATACATTTTATTCCATGTATCATGATACATAAAATTCTATTAGTGAGTAAAGAAATTAATGAAAAGTAGAATCTGAAGGAAGCAATTATCTACGTATTTCTAGAATATAAGTCCTGGACCAAAGGCCTCTGATCAACACTGATGTGTGCGTGTTCCTTCATCACTGCGTCCCTCTCCTCCAGCAGAGTCTTCAACAACATGGAGACAGAAAACCTAACGCATGTTGCAGAATTCCTCCTCCTGGGACTCTCAGATGATCCCGAGGTGCAGCCTGTCCTCTTTGGCCTGTTGCTGACCATGTACCTGGTCACAGTGCTTGGGAACCTGCTCATCATCCTGGCCGTCAGCTCTGACTCCCACCTCCACACCCCCATGTACTTCTTCCTCTCCAACCTGTCTGTGGTTGACATCTGTTGCACCTCCACTGTAGTCCCTAAGATGCTGCTGAACATCCAGACAGAAAACAAAGCCGTCACTTATGCAGGCTGCCTTGCTCAGGTGTGTTTTTTCTTCATTTTTGTATGTATGGACAATTTACTGCTGACCGTGATGGCCTATGATCGCTATGTGGCCATCTGCCACCCCCTGTATTACACAACTGTCATGAATCCCTGCCTCTGTGTCCTGCTGGTTTTGGTCTCTCTGCTCATCAGCATTGTGGATGGCCTGCTGCATAGTCTGATGTTGTTACGTCTGTCTTTCTGCAAAGAGCTGGAGATCCCCCACTTCTTCTGTGAACTTGCTCAGATCCTCAAGCTGGCCTGTTCTGATACCCTCATTAATAACATCCTGGTCTATTTATTAACCTTCCTTTTGGGGGTTGGTCCAGTCTCTGGAATAATATTCTCATATACTAAAATTGTCTCCTCCATCCTGAAAATCCCATCAACTGGTGGAAAGTATAAAGCTTTTTCAACCTGTGGGTCTCACCTCTCTGTGGTTTTGATGTTCTATGGGGCTTCTATTGGAGTTTACCTTAGTTCTGCAGTTACAGATTCTCCAAGGAAGACTGCATTGGCTTCTGTGATGTACACTGTGGTCACCCCCATGATGAACCCCTTCATCTATAGCCTGAGGAATAAGGACATGAAGGATGCCTTGAGAAGACTCATTTTAGGAATATTTTCCTTTCTGTGATTCTGTCAACTGCCCTAGGTATGAACTCCTAGAATGAGACAAAGCAAATGAAATATTGGATGCTCCAGAAATTCTGACTTTTATTTTTCTTTTTTTCAGTACTATGTATTGACTCCAGGGGTGTTCTACCACCAAACCACATCCTTAGCCCTTTTTATTTTTTGTTTTGAGGAAAGAGTGTTACTAAATCGCCTAAGCTGCCCTCCAATTTGTGATCCTCCAGCCTCAGTCTCCCTAGGTACTGGAATACAGGCTTGGGCCACCACCTGAGGCCTGACGTCATCTTGGTGCTATTCTCTTAACAAAGTGGTTAATCATGGACTTTCAAGACAAACAGCTTTGTATTGAACTGTGCTTTTGGGTATTTCCCTCCATTTCACATACCAAGAACAGATTTACTCTGGGTTCAGTTTCTACATCCATAAAGTAGGCAAAGTAACATAGTGCAAGTAATATTGATTTGGGGAATGTGTCACCTATGTTGGTTGTATAAGATAATTCAAAGCATTTATAGGTACAGAATTTTGACTGTCTAGAGCACCAGTAAAATTACACAAATGAGCATCAGGTGTGCAACTCCACATTAATCAACTTGTAGTGGACACGTCCACATTGATTACTGGAGTCTTTTTTTCTTTTTTTTTTTGTGGATCAATTCCATGACTGCACCACCCTACCACATTAATTATTCATTAAATCAGTTCTTACTGCACCCTCCCTGCTTTGAGGGTGGAGATCCTCAGTACTTCTAGAATCCATGCATATATACAAATTTAAGTAAAGTCCATTTAGAGTTTTATGTAATCCCCATTCTATTTAGAAATGCATTTCTTTTTCTTTTCTTTTTCCCTCCTGGTATTGACGATTGGACCCAGGGATGCTTATCACTGAGCTATGTCTCTAACCCTTTTATTTCTTTATTTTGAGTGGGTCTCACTGAGTTGCCCAGGCTGCTCTAGAACCTCAGACCCTCTTACATCAGTCTACCAAGTATCTGGTATTACCTGTATGTAGCATGCACTGCTTGGTGTATGTAGAAATGCACTGCTTAATGTGGGAGACCTATTTTATGTTTTGGTGGTTTGTTTCTAGCCTAATTGCTTTGCGGTCATATTCTTTATATAATTTTAATAGTTTGAAATTAAACAGTTGTCTTACATAGCATTTGTGGTCAGACTTAGTAAATGTTCTATTTGTGCTAAAACATAAATGTGCATTCTATAATTACTGAATGCATTTTTCTACATATGCCCAATAAATCAAGCTTTTAATCATGCTAAAATCTTGTGGAGTTTTGCTGATTATTTTGTTCTCCTGTTCGTGGAAATCATAGAGTAATATATGTTAAAACCACAGAGTGCGAATTTTAAGTTTCTATTTCACTTGCAATTCATTCAGGTGACCATTAATTGAGTGAAAATTCATAATTTCATAACTTCTTGGTGCATTGGATATTTTATCTTTATGCAATTACCTTTGTTATCTCTAGGCATCCTCACATTGAGGTCTACTTCAATGGGAACACCTTGCAATGATGCAAGCTTTTCCTGGCTGCTCCTGATGAGGGGAGACCTGGTTGTAGATCCATACTTCCAATAGGTTTTCTTTCCATTTTTTTCTTGTTTCTAAGACCCATCCCTTTATGAACCCAGGTCAATGGGGAGAGTCCTTGACCCTCACCCTTCCTTCTTTTTTTTTTAATTTATTAATATGTGGTGCTAGGAATCGAACCCAGTGCTCTCACATACTAGGCAAGTGCTCTACCACTGAGCCACATCCCCAGCCCCTGTCACCCTTCCTTCTTGAGCCTGTAAACACATGAAAGCTCACACTGGCCTCTCGGCTGCCTCTCCCAACCTCTCTCAGAGGTAAGACCAAGCCTGGTACCTGGCTGGACTCTCTCACACCTCTCTTGTACCCTATCCTTCCCTGGACTCTACATAGTGATTTCCTTAATGTATCTTTTTTAAAATATCAATTTTAATTGAAGTGGTTTTAGTGCCTGCATCACAGATGAGGAAGCAGAGGCATAGATTTCAAGTAATGTGCTCAAAGTTGCAGAACTGTTTGGTTTTATAAAGGTCTGGATTCAAACTCCCCAAGTTCACCTTCTTTTTTTCTTTTTTATCTTTCAGTGTTTTATTACTGCATTATGATTATAAATAAAGGTGGGGTTGGCTGTGACATATTCACATGTGCACATAACACAATTTGCTCCATTTCATTCCCCAGTACCTCCCCTTTCTCTCCCTCCTCCTGATCCCCTTTGTCTACCCTACTGGTACCTTTTCTACTTATGTATTTTCAAATTGATGCATTATAATTATGCATAAAAGTGGTATTCACTGTGCTATGTTCAGACATGCCCACAGCATAAGATGGTCAATTTCCTTCCCCAGTGCTTCCCCTTTCCTTCCTCCTGCCTCCCCAGTTCCCCTTTCTCTTCTTTCCTCAATGGTACTTTTGTGAGATTTCCTTTTTTTATTCTTTTTTCTCTTTAGCTTCCACACGTGAGAGAAAATACTCAGTCCATTCCAAATTCTCTATTGTATCCATCACGTCACATTTCCTGAATGAGTTGAGAATATACAAGTGCTCTGGTCGCAGAGCAGGGAACTGCACTTTTAAAACTGATGTGTGTGAACTGAGATCACAGGATGACTGCACTTTGGTTCAGAGCACCCTAAACAGAGCTGGGAAGTCACTGAGGGTGTCGGGCCCAAGCACGTTCTCAGCTGAATATTGGTGATTCCATCAAACCCCAGGAGCTACCATACCCTGAACCCTCGCTTGCTTTTGCTGTTTCCACAACTGCTGACTAACAATAACCAACCGATTTTGCACCAATGCACCCTTTGCGTCCACCAATCATAATCTGTGAAAAACAATTTGCACAGTTGTGGTTTTTGCCTCAGTTTTAAATTCTGCCCTTGTCCCTTCCCTTAGAATGTTACCAGGAAAATTCTAAATAAACCCTTTGGCTTCATTTGCTCTTAGTTGACTTAAAAATGACAGTTTAGGGGGGTGATCAAACAGTTGGGCAATACATTATCAGTCTCCCAGTAGCTTTGCAGTAAATAACACCTCTGACATGCAGCTTATGATGATAACTGTTCTCTAAGTTACTCTCCAAGGATGGCAAGGCTGCTGTTGCTGAAAACACAGACTCTTAAGCTGGGCATGTTAATGCGAATGGATGGCTGGAATGGATGGAAATGCTTGGCATCTCTGCCATCACGTTGTGTCTGTTTCCTTTACTGCCTTAACCTTTATGTCATATTCTACTAAGTTCTGCAGTAGGCATGTTTATAATTTCAGAAGTGCTTCATCCTGAATTATAATAGAGGGTTAATTTGACCTAGACTTGCCTAGTGTCCTGTCTCAGTCCTACTGAAGCCAGAATTGAATACAGGCAGTCAGTGTAGAAACAGGAAATCGGGTCAAATCAGGGAAATGGAGGCCATGACAGCCGGCTGCATCTGGGAAGTTGGAGACTGGCCCTGGGAGACTGGATGTCAGTGTCTCCAGAGACCTTTGATCACCAAGATTACCTGCCTAACTGCGCCTCCCAAAAAGATACAGGCAGGGAGTTGCTAATTAATGCCCCCTTTCTGAATCACTCCATTTGGCCCTCCCCCTGCCATCTGCTTCTCACCTTTTTTGCCTTGTCATGGCATCTCCTGGGCCTATCACCTCCTGAGCCTCGTCAGGTAGGCAAGAAGGAGATAAGCTGGGAGAGAACAGAACAAAGGAGATCCTAATCTATAAAAGATGCAGGGTAAGCTCACTTCTTGGGACTCTAGAACATCAGCCATGGCCCCCTTCTCCCTCCCAGGAGAAGTCTGTATTACTACCTTTAAATAAAACGCACATAATATGCTTGCCTTGGTGCGCTTCTCTGACGTTATACTTCAACATCTGAGGAAGCAGAACTCCTCATCGATAAATGATGGTATTACTACCAGCTGCCAAGAACAGAGAAACTAAACGTGAAAGGAAGAAAAAGCAGCAGCACTCAAATTCCTGGAAGATTTCTGCCTTTTTCCTATAAAAGTCATCAATATTCCTCCTTCTTTGTAGTCTGTCCCACTCTCTCAATATTCCTATCCTCTGACTGTAACCCTTCAACACCCTGAAATCAAAAACTGGCTTGTGAGCAAAACCCCCCTTCTCGATTCTTTGACCACTGAGTAAAACCTTTCCTTCCCCCCAACAACTATTTCTCAGAATTGGTTTTCCCATGGCATGAGTTTCTAATCCTGGGTTTGGTAATAAAAACACGATTCAGTTGCTAATGGACTCTGGGTCTCCCAATGTTGCAATTCCCAAAAGACCCTGGATCAATGCCTTCTTTCAACCCTAGTTATTGGTTTTGTTTGAAGCCTAGATATTGGGAACTTTTGGGTAGTGATTATTTATGATCATTGCCATGTGCTAGATACTTGCAAATTTCCATGTATATTATTAGTGTTTCTCAAAATGAAGTTGCTAGACAGTCAGCATCAGCACCACCTGAGAACTTGTTAGACATGCAGGCTCTTTGGCCCCACCCCAGATTTGCTGAATCAGAAATGAATTTGTTGGGCTGGGGATACAGTTCAGTAGTACAGCATTGCATAGCACACAGGATGCCCTGGATTCAATCCCTAACACCACACACACACACACACACACACACACACAACTGCCAAATGCTACAAATCAGAATATTGTCCTACCTTAGACAGCCTATTGGCAAGCATTTACCAACACACCCTGAGTGTGACCCTTAGTGTGATTTGAATGTGTTCCCAAAACTCACGTGGTCAAAAGGTAATCCACCATTTTACGTGTTGACAGTATTTGGAGGCAGGGCCCCTCCCAGAGGCAGTTAGATCTAGATGAGATCTAGAAGGAAAAGAGACCATAGCAGGCCTCTCTTGGACTTTTCCATGCTTACCTGTTCCAGATTGTCGGGTCAAACTGAAGCGGCTACAGGGGAGAAGCAGATAAAAGACCCCTAACAACTCACTGCGAGCACAAAGGGCCAGATAGCGTGCCAGAGGTGACCAATCAGGAAGGGACCTGCTGGTCCTGATGTCCACCTTGGCCCACCTTTCCTGGGCAGGACCCCCAGTCCCTTTCCCCCTGTATAAAAACCCTGAGCAGCTGAAGACATTTGCGATTTCTTCTGGCTCTCCCACCCTGAGTTTCAACCCCTGGGGCTGGAGATTTTGCCCAGGACACAGACTCCAAAAAATCTCAAGCCACTTGGCAGCTGGTAGTAATGTCTGACTCTGGTGAACCCACCTGGGGAGCTTACTCCTTTTGGCCACCCGCCCCCTTTGCAAGCTTTACCCGCCTGCCTTTTGCGAGCTTTACACAGATAAATGTCCTCGCCTTGAAGCTGGGCCTTTTAACTTTCTGTCTAGGGATCGTAAAAGAGGATCCCAAAATTCTAACCTTGATTTTTTCAGGTCCCACTACATTTTATTGACTCAGAATCAAGTAAAATCCTTTTAGCAAAATGGTCAGGTTCTGGGTTGACATTCAAGGTAGAATTGACAACATTCTGTGGACATGTGTGAAACAAATTAAAATGGTAGAGAGTATTACCAGGATTTAAAATAAAGAAGTTCAAAGCCAAGCATAGAGATGCACACCTGTAATCCCAGGACTGCAATTTTGAGACCGGCCCAGACAACTTAGAATCTGTCTGAAATGAAAAAAATAAAAAGGATTGTGTAGCTCAGAGGTAGAGCACTCCTGGGGGTAATCTCCAGCACCGTGGAAAGGGCTATCTGCTATTCGAGAATGAGAAGGTTTTGAAGGAATTTGATTCGCAGCATTTTAACAGATCTATAAAATATGCAAGTGGCACATGTCTCAGGTATGCAATTTAGAGTTGTGGACTGAAACTCTCAGACTCAACAGTATAAACAGTACTTAAAACAGTGAGATTCACTGCTACCATAGAGTGAATGATTATAGGACTAGAAGGCGGCTGGGGACTGAGCCCTGGGGCAGCCATACAATTTAAAGTTGGGGATGCATGCTGGATAGTAAGATGATACTCAGGCAGCCCCGCCAGGTCCGTTAAAGTTTTTGAACTACAATTCCCAGAATCCTCTCTGTACGTACTTCCGATCTAGAAGCGGCCAATGAGGTACCGCGAGATTTGGAAGGCGGAAGTGAAGCGGAAGCCATTACTCTCGAGAGGCGATTACAGTAAGACACATGGGCAAAGGAGAGGTCTACGGCTTCTCCCTTCGATTTGTTGGGGACCCTCAGCTTCCCCGCAGCATATGGGGCCTGTCGTATGAACTTCTTATCCTTCGGCGGTGGCTTCCAAGAGCTCCGCTCCCTCGATCGTACCCCAGCCCTGTAAGACCGGTTTTCATCACTAACCCTTCCACCCCCCGCGTCCCTGAGGACCCGAGAGGCCCTGGAAGCGGGGGACCAGGGACAGGGAAGAGGGGACCGGGAGGCCAGGCAGGCACGCAAGGAGTGCGTCTTTTATGGTATGGTTGGCGGGGTGAGAGGTTTCTGAGGCGGGAGCGGAAGTCGACTACCATTGAGTGACAGAGGAGGTTCTGGGACCCCGGTTTAGGGATGGAGCCCTGAAGATGGGGGCCGCCAGGTCCCGGCGAGCCCCGAGCCTGGCTGAGCGGGCAGCGGGACTCGGAGACGCGGGGCTAGACAGTCTGTTTTGCTTATGTTAATATGGGCACGCAGCTTTTCGTTATTGTTTGCATTCAACTTGAATAGTACCTAATATATATTAAATCTCCAGGTCACCTATTTATTTGCCATTCTTGTGTAAATGGTCGTCAAGTAGCTTTAAAATGCAGTCTCCCATTCCGTTTTTTAACTTTTTGAGTGTTAGTCCACTAATACTGGTAATGGTTACTAATATTTTGCATTGAATTTTGCCATCTTATTTTGTGTTGTTTAGCCTTTTCCTTTCAAATTAAAAAGCAGGGCATATTCCCCACCCCCACCCCCGAGAAAGAATGAAAGAAAAGATGTGAAAAGTCACACACAAACTTAGAATTGAAAGGACAATAATGTGAATCCTCAAACTAGGCCAAGAAAGAAGTTATTTAACCTCAGATCTGTGTGCTTCTATACTGCATCCTCCACTTCCTCATGACTTTTCTTAGTTTCTTTCTTTCTGTTTTCTTTTTTCTTTCATTGTTTTTTTTTTTTTTTTTTTTCTTCTTCCTTTTTACTGTGCTAGGCCAGAGCTCTACCCCTGAAGTACTTGCCCAGTCCTTTCTGGTTGTTATTTTGTTCCTGAGACAGGGTCTCCAAGTTGCCAGGCTGGCTTCCAACTTATGATCCTCCCGCCTCAGCCTCCTGAATAGAGTAGTGCACCTGACCCCTCTGTGATTTTCTTTATGAATTTTACTGCTTATATATGCTTTCCCAAAAATGCATTTCTTAATTTTGGTAATTATCTGTGAATAGACTCACATATTTAAGTACTTTTCACAGATACCCTTTTTTCCATATTACTGCAAGTACACATCGGTAATTTAAAGATTTCTAAATAAAGTAGGTGAAGTATTGAACTTGTAGTATTTATTTTTAGGAATGTCATGGTATAAATTTGAAAATAAATTTGCCAAATTTCACAAACTGGGCTTTTTAATTTAAGTTGAATCTACATATATATTTAGGGAATATTGACATTTTCAAAGGATATTTATTAATTGAATAGTATGCATTGAACACAAGGGTGCTCTAACAACCATATCCCCAGCCCTTTGTTAATTTTTTTTTAAATTTTGAGACATGATCTCATTAAGTTGCTGAAGCTGACCTTCAACTTGCTATCCTCCTGTCTCAAACTATGGAGTAGCTGGGATTATAGGCATGAGCCACCGCACCTGGCTTCTAACCATCTTCAGACTTTTTCTTCCTTTCTTTCTTTCAGGCGGAATATTTTCTCTTCATCTCTTTCCGTGCTGCCCTGATGTTCATTTTGTAGAACTAGTTTCTAAACTTACGTATGCATACATATGTAGAGCTTGTTAAAGCACCAGTTTTTAGGCCTACTCCACCATGTCTTAGTTGGCCTGTCACATGATCTGGCTATCAGAATTATTACACCATCCCAAGCCATGTTTGTGCATGGGCCTGCTACCACACTCTGGGTCATACCTAAGAAACAAAATTCATTACTTTGGTTGCTTATAATCCAAAGTTCTTCACTTAGGGGATTTTGTTGTGGTTGTAGTTGTGGTAGTGGTTTTCTGTTTTGCTTTTATTTCAGTAATTGAATTTGCTCTTTTAGAAGTTTATTTTATTTATTTATTTACAGTGCTGGGGCTTAAGCCCGGGGTCTTATGCATATCAGGTAATTACTCCACCTCTGAGTTACATCCCAGCCCCTCAATTACAATTTTTTAAATTACTAAATGTTTATTGTCAGCTCATGAGTAGTTTAAAAGATACCAAATGTCTGTATTTTGTATTACTTTGTTTTTGGTACCAGGGATTGAACTCAGGGGTGCTTAACCATTGAGCCATGTCCTCAGCCACTTTTTATTTTTTATTTGGAGACAGGATTCTCACTAAGTTGCTTAGGACCTCACTAAGTTGCTGAGGTTGCCTTGGAACTTAATCCTGCTGTCTCAGCTTCCTGAGCCCCTGTGATTACAGGCTTGGGCCACCACCCCTGTGTTACTTTTTTAAAATAGGTTTGAGTGGAAGGTTTAGTCAGGGTACCTATACTGCCTGTTGGAAACAAGTCTGATCCTACCCTTCTCGCTCCTGCAACATTATATCTAGTTGGCTGAAAGCTTAAAGATTGTGTAGTACATATAAATATGTTGAGTTATTAATGCAGCACACTTCTGGACTGAGAAAATAACAAATGTATGATGTTCTCACAATCTTTGTTGATTTGTGTGTGTTTGCTTGCATAAATAACACTGGTTGAAATAGTTGTAGCAAGGGCAAACATTAGTAAAAGAATTATTGTGCCTATAGTGTTTACATCTATTAATTATTAATATCCTGGTGCAGGATTGTAAAGTTGAATTTAGAGCTAAAGTTATATTGGAAGAACCACAGCCACCAAAGAACTCAGATTGGAACCATCTGAAAGGGCAAAATTAACATTAAACTGTAACTAGATGGAGGAGGCAGCTCTGTCATTGTGAGTAGTGTGGCTGGAACTAAGGTGGGGCATGGGAGGTTCCTGGGGTGCTGATTCAAGACCACACTCACCCTTGGTGCCAGCTCTGTATTCATGTGAAGCTGGAAGTGCTGTCTGAAGTTCTGTGCCCACGCCCCTTGCTTGCCTCCTCCTAGTCCTGTCCCTGAACCTCCTAAGAGTAGAGTAAGATTTGTGGAAATAGTTCAGTGGAATTGTTTTTACTGCATCATGAAAAGTTGAGGGAGAAATTAAGTGACTCATTAACTCTGCAGAGGTAATCTCGCCATTCTTGGTTATCCATGGGATGTCATTCTGATTTTCATTGTTTTGTGTGCCTCATAGAAAACTTCTCTGAGTTCATAGACTTACACTTCTTCCTAGATACCTGAACTCCACATCCAGCCACAGTCTTCCTGCTGTGTCTCTATATTCAGGACTACCGATTTTTGATGACTCATTCAGCTCTGATAAGTTGTGAAAATGGTACAGTCATTAAGGTGAGAGAAATGACCCAGAATTTCTGCTCTGGCCTCTGGTTTGCTTTATTCCAGAACATTGAAAGGGTCCCACAGGCCTGAATTTGATGTGGATGTATTCTCTAAGCTTGAGCCACCTGAGTGCTTTGCCCCACGTGGAGGGTGGTAGATGAAGGGGCTCCAGGTGCTGGGCTAAGCCAGATGGCTATGTCTTAGCCCCTTGGTAGCTATTATTTTCACAGGATCTTTCAGAAAACTCCAGTCCTCAAATTTCATAGGCTTCCTCTGTGGTCCTCCCAAGGCCTGTGGCTGTTTCAATGTGAAGGCAAATGTAGGTCAGTTTTCATTCATTCATTCTTTCATTCACTGTTCATCTGTCCTTCCCTCTTTCCTTCCATCCTTCCTTTCTTCCTTCCTCCCTTTCTTTTTTTCTTCCTTCCTCCTTCATCCCGCCCCCCACCCCCTTTTCCTCTCTTTTCTTTTATTCCTGTCTTTTGGGTTTTGGTTTGTGTTTTTTTCAGGGCAGGGACTTTAACCCATATCTTTGTGTATGCTAGGCAGTTGCTCTACCATTGAGCTGTACCCCAGATCACTGGATTTTTTTGTATGAGGCAGCGCTCCAGCTCTGAAACTGAACAAAACATTAGAAAAAGTAAAACATTCCTATTCTCTGGAGCTTATTGTCTAGTTGGGCATTCAGGAAACAAACAGAACTAAACATGAGTAAACTACATAGCATGTGTAAGAGAGGCGGTAACGCTTAGTGGCAGTTCTCTGCTGTCTTACCTTTCCCAGGACCCTTGGAGTTAGCAGGGGCATATGACTTGTTCTGACCAGGGGGTGTGAGCACATCTGGGCCAAAATATAGGAAAAAAATGCAGTTTTCCAGGCACCCCCTTCCTGTTTACCATTGGGTTTCAAAATGTCCAGGGTTTCAGTTCAGTGTTTTAGTCAGCTTTTCTGCCCCCATCTTAGCTTGAACTAGTAACCTGAGTTATACAGAAACTTCCACTTTATTTTTTGTGATGCTGGGAATTGAACTCAGGGCTTCGTGCATGGCTCAGGCGGCTGAGGAAGGAAGACTGCAAGTTCAAGGCCAGCCTCAGCACTTTACCAAGGCCCTACATAATTTCACAAGACCCTGTCTCAAAACAAAGCATAAAAAGGACTGGGGATGTAGCTCAGTGGTAAAGCACCTCTGAGTTCAATCCCTAGTACCCCAAAAAGAAAAGGAATGGGGAATATGGATGGACACAGGCAAGAATTTACATTTTAAATGAAGCTGTGAGTAAATACCATGTCAAGAGACAATTGAATGAAGTTCTGAAGGAGTGAGAACCAGACACACTGAGTAAGTGAGGAGTAACATTGTAAATAGAATAGCAAGTGCAGAGGTCCTGAGGTAGACCCAGCTTGGCATGGGCATGAGGCCCAGCAGGAAGGCTTATGTAGCTGGAGTGAATGAACAGTGGGGAGAGGTTGTTGTGAGTGAGGTGGCCCTGGTGCATCACCAGAAGATTTTGAATAGGAGTGGTATGACCTTCATTTTATCAGCAAAGTTGTGACTTCCATGTAAACTAAAGGGAGATAAGGAGAGAAACTGGGAGACTAGGTATGAAGCGGTTGGACTGATCAAGAAGAGAAATGATGCCCTGGGCCAAGGCTGTCACACTGAAAGGGTGAGGAGTAGCCAAATATTTGGATACATCTTGAAGATAAAGTTAGGATTTGCTATGATTTGGACGGAGGGTGTAAGAAAGGAAGACGAGAGTAACAGGTGAATACGAGACCTTCGACCCGAGCTGGTGGAAGGGAGGAGTTGCTTTTGAGGAGGGGAGGCTGGCAGTCGTCCGCCTTTAGATGTTCACTTTGAGGTCCTTCTAGACATGGCAGTGGAGATGTTCAGCTGCCCTTGGTTTCTTCCTGCTTTTCTTGATTGAAGTGCCTACAACAGTGTTCTTAGTCTGTGAAGTGGTCTGTGGAACTGTCACTAGTCATTTATTGTAATGTTAATGATGTTTTAGAGTGTTTAGCAAGCACAGAGTTCCATAACCCAGTATCAAATCTTCAGTGTCCAGATAGAAAAGCTGAGGCTTCATGAACCCACGATCAGGAGGGGCCCTGGTGGGCAGAACTCGGCTGACAGAGAAGGGAGGTTACCTGGGGCCTCAGGCACAGGTAGGCATCAGCATCATCAAAACCTGGATGTCAGCACTCAGGCAGGTGTGGATTTCAGGACATGTTGGGGGTGAGTGTGGAAGGGCCTGGGAGAACCCTGACCCTTACAGGCAGGCAAGGGAGGGAGGACTGAAGTAAGTCTTTTAAAAACAGCATATGGGAGGATAATCTGGGGTGAGGGCCATGGCAGCCAAAAGCAGGGGTACTCCCAGGAATCAGGGTCATGTGTTGAAAGGTCAGGCAAAATAAGGATTAAATTTTGGTATCTGGGCTGGGGTGAGACTCAGTGGTATAATGCTTATCAAGTGTTATGGTTTGGATATGACATGTCACCCAAATGCTCGCTTGTGAGACAATGCAGGAAGTTTCAGAGGAGAAATGATTGGGTTGTAAGAGTCTTAACCCAATCAGTAAATTTACTGAAGTGGTAGGGTGTGGCTATGGGGTATATATTTTGTATCTGGAGAATGGAGTCTCTCTCTGCTTCCTGATCACCATGATGTAAGCTGCTTCCCTCCACCACCTTCTCCTGTCATGATGATCACCCTCACTTGAGTGGCAAGGAATGGAACTGGCCTTCTGTGGACTAAGACCTTTGAAACTCTGAGCCCTCAAATAAACCTTTCTTCCTCTATATTGTGCTGGTCACATCATTGAGTCACAGCAACAAAATAGCTGACTAAACCCCAAGCATGTATAAAGCCCTGGGTTCTATCCCTAGCACCAAGCATGGGAAAAATACCCATGTCAAGGAGTTCATGTATGGGGCCTATGGAGGTGACACAGGTCACCTTGCCTATACCTGTGAACTAAACCTGGTTTCCTCAGGATACTGCTTATCTTCTATCTAGGCAGTTTGTGAGGATTAAATGAATGGTTCCTGCAATGACACATATATAGTCCATAATAAGCCCTGCATATGTTACTTCTAGTATTGGCAGTGATGTTAGCAAGAAAAGTGTACCTGGAGAAGCTGCTAACTGGACATTGACCAATGAGTGGGAGTTGAGGGTGGAGACAGTATGGGCCCCTGTGGCTGAGTCTGTCACCCTGTCTGGGCCTCTCCTCAGCAGTAGTGTGATATTAGAACCCTTGGGCACAGTAACTTGGAAAGAACTTTGTAGGTAAGAATGATTCCCACTTGAAATTGTCCCAAAGCTTATCCAAGAAGGCTTGCGGCACCTCTTCATGTCCAAAAGACAGTGGCATCTAACCTCAGTTGAGGACATAGGTATGATGCTGTGGAGAAATAAATTAGTGAGTGCTGATTAATATCCATGTAATTTTCTGACACTGCATAAGCAGAAAAGGAGGGGAACTAATAATTTTTGGAAATATACCACCTGAGCTGGATGGTGATAGTACTGTGACCTGATTCTGTTTCAGCCTTAGTAATCTCACTCAGAAAATACTTATCAGATAGACCCCCACTCTCACCACCTCAGGAAGAAAAACTCACACTTTGCAATTCAAGAAATTGGAGTCAATTAATTGCCCGTCCCATCTCTTGCTGTGTTACTTTCTGGTGAATCACTTAAACTTGCTTTAAGTATCTGCTTCCACATTGGTCCTTTTATTGTCAAGGTCATGCACAGCTTTTACTTGATTCATTTCTAGGTACTTTATGTGTGGTAGCATATAGAAAACTGAGTTTTAATCTTCATTCTGCAGTTCTTTGCCAAGGTATGTTTTTTCAGTTGAGATTGCTGTGGAGTGAAATGCAAGATTATTTGCTGGAAGTAAGGGTAATTAATTAATGGGGAGGAAAGTTTCTAATTCAGAAACAGTGGTGAGATTTTCTTGGTCTCTGGGAGACTGGAAGGTGGGGTTGATTAATTCGCTTACTTAGTGTAGATGTCATTTTGGGGCTTGCAACTTAGTTTTTACACCACCAGTGAGACTTCACTTGTGTGCACACTGATCTTTCCAAGTTCCTTCAGTGAGGAGGAGACAGACGGCTTGAATCACCAGGACTTGTCTTGCTGGATAGGGGTTAGAAAAATGAAGAAATGTGGACAAAGAGGTGGTTGAGTTAGGTCAGTGAGAAGAGGGGACTGAGGGGGTAGCATGACAGAAGCACAGGTGCCTGCAGTCTTCTCTTAGGAGACAGGTAGTAGGATGAGAAAGATGTGTATGACATTTTGTCCAGAGAGCCAGTTTCTTTTTTCTTTTTCTCTGTTGGTTTTGTTTTGCCTGTTTGCTTGGTGCTGAGATTGAACCCAGGGTCCTTGTGCATGCCAGGTGAGCCATACCCCCAGCCCAGAAGAGGTGAGGTTGACTCCAGTGGTGATGGGGTCAAGCTGTGACCCAAGGCTGCATGTGCTGCTGTGGAGTATGGGTGCAAAAGAATTGGAGGTAGGAAATTGTGTCCTAAATGGAGCATCCTTGTGGATGGAGCCATCCTCAGTGACAGAGGACCTCGATGGAGAAAGGAAGATCAATAGCCTGAGACCAAAAGATATAGTGAGAGGGGTTGAGCAGTTGTACTTGGTGACATCAGCTGGGAGAGTGGAAGTGGATCCTACTTGAGGCCAGTCATGGAGCTTCTGCCACATCATGCGGAGGTTTTACCTATGTGAGGTAAAGGCCTAGAATTAGACACTTGCTGCTCAGAAGAGAACATGCCAAAAAACAAAACTCAGAATTGTCCTCAGTGAGCAGGAGAGACAGCCAGCCTCTGACTTCCTTCTTCCCTCTCATTACTACAGATGACAGCTCATACAGTGCCATGAAATCAGGAGAATAGCTTCCTGCTTCCCCTAGTGTCTTGCTTTTGAGGAAATTGACTCAGTCTTACAGGATGGCAGCTCTTGGTTTGTCTTCCATATTTGGTAAGTTCTTGGGTCAACTCATGCTTTCAGTCATTGAGTGTAAGTGTCTCTTGCTACTCCATTGAGATAAAGGGGATGGGTACCCACAGGGAGGGCTGCCGGCGGGAGAGGACAGGTGAGCTGAAGAATGATGGGAACCACCAGCGTGTCTGATTCAGGATCTTTGGTGGTTTGGGAGAGGGGAGAGTGGATATTTGGTTGGTGTGTGAAGAGGATACAGGGGATGGGGGACCATGTACTATCCATTTGTTATTTTGATAAAATTAGAACAAAGTGGAGTGAAATGCAAGATTATTTGCTGGAAGTAAGGGTAATTAATTAATTAATTACCTACCTCTCAGAACTTCAGATTCTTCACTCAGAAATTGAAACTATGTACAAGTTGAGCATCCCTAAGTGAAACATTGAAAATGCTCCAAAATCTGAATCTGTTTGAATGCTAGCATGATGCCATAAGTGAGAAGATTTCAGTTGAAACTCAGGCATGCTAGGTGGTTGTGGTGGTACACTCTTGTAATTCCAGCTCTGGAGTTTGAGGTTTGCAAGTTTGAGGCCATCCTGGACAACTTGGTAAGACCCTGACTGAAAATAGAAAGAGATGGGGATGCAGCTCAGTGGATTTAATCTGCAGTATTGGAGTGGGGGCATTCAGGCACACTTAAAGTATTCTATAAAATTACCTTCAGGGTCCTTGTATATCTATGAAACATAAATGAATTTTGTATTTTTATTTGATCACCATCCCACGATAACTCATGTATATGCAAATGTTCTAAAAATCCCTCCTAAACGTGAAACACATTGGGGGTATGAAATGCTTGATCTGTGTGTTGCTTCTTATGGGTAGGTAGGCCTGGCACCTCTCTGTCTTTGAGACAGAGTCTCAATGGAGTGTCTGTGTTGTGTGTGTTTGGCAATGTGAACACTAGTGGGAGACTCGTGATTCTCACAGAACTTCTTTTCTCCTGTAGCTGTGTCCACCCAGGACCCTACTTGTCTCCAGGAGTCAGAATTTCCTCTTTCTTCAAAACACCGTTCTTGTCCCCAGAATTTAGACCTGTTTGCTTGTCATGCTTTGGAGCCTCATAAACCAACCAGTGTTTCTTCTCAGGTATACAATATCTCAGGGCCCCATAGGGATACAGGTGATTCCTAGAATGCCTCCATCATTGCACATTAAATTTTTTCAGATCCTTATTTACACTGGCAGATGCCTGATCAGGACCCAGAAATAGCCTAGGAAGGGCAACTGCTTGTCATAGTATCGGGGAAATCAAAGGAAATGATTTTTGTGGGAAGTATTTCTCTCATGCTTGCTCAGGCCCACCTGTTGAGCTCAGGCTCAACACTAGAGACGGGCAGGAGCAGGGGGTAATGCTCGGAGGCCTCACAGGCTAGATGTGAGAGCCACCCAGTGCCTTGTAGAGTTGCATTTTGAAACAGTGAGACAGGATAAGATCACCTCATGGGTAAGAGACAATGTTTGAGGACACACCAGCTGGAAATCCAGTCTTCAACCGCCTCCATCTTCCTGTGAACTCTGACAGGCTGGTTTCTTACCTCAGATGTGTGTGGTGTTTCAGGAATCCGTGACTTTCCAGGATGTAGCTGTGGACTTTACTGAGAAGGAATGGCCCCTGCTGGATTCCTCTCAGAGAAAACTGTACAAGGATGTGATGCTGGAGAACTATAGCAACCTCACTTCACTAGGTAAACCTGGCCTCCTTCCTATTTCATACCAGAGTCAGAAGTATTCGCAGTGACCCAGAAACTAGGCAGGAGTTTGAAACACCACTGAATAAGCAGAACTGCTGCCCATCCTCAGGGTATCTCCCAGAGGTTTTGAATCCCGATTGTTGTATTGATGTTGGAGGCTCCTGAGTTTGTGTCTGAGCATGGACATGGGCTTTTGAGATAGAAAATCCCCATTCTTTTGGAGAGAAAATGTGTGGGTGTGGTTTTGTTTTGTTTTCTTTCTTCAAAGACTTTTGCTGTGTTCTTAGAAGTGTGGCCACATCATTTTGTTACTCTGAAGTCAGATTGTCCACCTTCAGAACCCTGAAGACCAAAATATTGGCCCCAGTCTAATGGAAGGGATTGTCCCCTGCACAGTCCTCCCTCAACGTGTGTCTTTCCCTGTGAGTAGGCTATCAGGTTGGGAAACCCAGCCTCATCTCACACTTGGAGCAAGAAGAAGAGCCAAGGACAGAGGAGAGGGGCATTCAGCAAGGCACCTGTCCAGGTGAGCAAGATTAGGGCAAATAGGAGTGCTTCAGACTGTCAGCTCCAGTCAGTGACTGGAGTGAGGAAGTGTGTGGGCCATTTCCTGTTTATAGAAAAGTATCTGAGCCTGGGTATTGTGCAAGGAAAAGCGGTTTCATTGGTTCACAGTACTGGAGGCTTATCATCCTTGTAAGCCCCTCCTGTCCCCAACACACACACACACACACACACACTCTGTCAATTTGGCAGATGGCATCTCAGCATGAATATATTTTAGAGGGAAAGATCCCATGGTGAGACAGGAAGCAAGAGACTGAGGACAGGCCAGTCTCACTGTTTTCATAACAGCCCACTTTTATCAGAACTAATTTACCCAGGAGAACAGTATCACTTCCATCTGAGAACACAACCCCAGTGACTTGATTACCTCACAGCAGGCCCTATATCTCTTCAGAGTTCCACCACCTCCATATGACCACACCGAGGACCAGGTCTCCAGCACAAAACCTTTGTGAGACAGCCGACCTCCAGACTTTAGCAGGGAGGCATATTAGGTAATGTCACCTGGGGAAATTAGAAAATCCTGTGTTTTTTACTGGCTATTCATTCTCACACAAACCCTTGGATCTCTGCCTCTTTTTTCATGTAGGTGTTGGGAATTAAATCTAGGGGCACTTTACCACCAAGCCACATGCCCTTTTTATTTTTTATTTGAGACAAGGTCTCACTAAGTTGCTGAGGCTGGCTTTGAACTTGCAGTCCTCATGCCTCAGCCTCCCAAGTCACTGAGATTATAGGTATGTGCCACCACGGCCAGCTTGCTGCTTTATCTTTTAAATTTGATGTTTCTGTGTTGTCTTTGTCTCATTCTTTTATCCTTGCCCTTCCTGACCATGCACTATTTGAATATTTATCTGAACTGACTTAAGTTTATCCTGCTATCATTTCCAAACATTTCACATAGCCACATTTTCAACTACCATTTTGCTAGTCTGTGTTCCTCTGTTTCATATTGCTTTTGCTTCTGTACAGGAAGTATTTGCAAAGAAGTTCACCTATTTTTGTCAGCATCATTTTATTTTTTCATCAAGTTAGTATTTTGACAATTTTTTTTTTCAGATTGGGAGACGCCATCTAAGACCAAGTGGTCAATTCTCATGGAAGATATTTTTGGGAAGGAAGCATCCAGTGGTGTGACAATGGTAAGATTTACCTGAGATATTTCTGGATCCTCCCCCTCAGAGGAGCCCTGAGCAGCTGTAGCTGGAAAAACTGCTTAAGAACCAGACAGTGGCTCACCAAGAGGAAATAGTGTTCCAGAGGCACTGAGTAGTCATCATGGGGAACCTGTTCCAGGTTTTCTCTGGAGACGAAACTCTGAGGATGCTCAAGTCCTTTGTATAAAATAGTGTAGTATTTGCATAGAAATATATACATCCTCCCATATGCTTTAAATTATCTCTAGATTGCCTGTAATACCTAATGTAGTGTAAATGATATGTAAATGCTCATTTTAATGTGTAATTTAAGGAATAATGACAAGAAAAAAGTATGTGCACATTCAGTACAGTTGCAATTTTTTTTTTCTACCAATATTTTGGGACCAAGGTTGGTTGAAATCTAGGTATGGAACCCACAAGTACTAAAGACCAACTGTATTGTCAATTTGGAGAAAATCCTAAGTTTAGCCTGAGACTTACTCAGAATTTTGATGGGTAAATATTTTTATAACTTGCTGGGCACAGTAGCACACATGTGTAATCCCAGCAATTCTGGAGACTGAGGTGGAAGATGGCAAATTGAGGCCAACCTTAGCAACTTAGCAAGGCCCTAAGCAATTTAGTGAGACTCAGTCTCAAAAAATTCCGTAACTTAGATACTGTGTTTTCGGACTGAGTTTGTTTTTTTTTTTTTATTGCTGGGGGATGATCCTAGGGGGGTGCATGTGCTGGGCAAGTGCTGTTATCATTGAACTACATCCCAACCCTTTTTATATTTTGTTTGGGGACAGTCTCACTGAGTTGTCAAGGCAGACCTCAAACTTGGGATACTGCTGCCTCAGCCTCGAGTAGTTGGCTGGGATTACAGGTGTATTTCACTGCCTGGCTCAATTTGGTTTTAAAGAGTAAGCCAACTGTACAAAAAAGCTTTGTAAAAGTAACACATTGAGCCTTTTGGTGTAGCATTTGCCTTTTCTCTTGAATAGAGTTCAGATGAGACAGGAATAGTACATTTGAACTGCAGATTATGGATCCTTCAGTCATAGTGGTGAGCATGTCTGTGTGTCTGTGAAGACTGGAATGGGCTGGTGTGTAGCTCAGTGGTGTAGCGTGTACTTAGCATGCTTGAGGACGTGGGTTCAATCCCCAGCACCAAAAGAAAAAAGAAGAATGTAAATGTTTGTGGAAACTGCATAGTTAGCTTTCCTCTCTTCACCAACAGGAAAGAGCTCATCTTGGGGAGAAATCCACCGAATATGCCCACTTGTTTGAAGTCTTCAGCATGGATGCCCATCTTACTCAGCAAATGGGAAGGCACCCTGGCAAGAGGCCCTACCACCGCCACAATTGCGGGGCAGCTTTCAAGAGTAGGATGCCTCTCACTCAGCATGTGAGTGTGTATGACGGGAGGAAGATGCACGAGTGTCAGCAGTGTCAGAAGGCCTTCACCACGAGTGCCTCCCTCACCCGGCACAGGAGGATACACACTGGGGAGAAGCCCTATGGCTGCAGCGACTGCGGGAAGGCCTTCAATGACCCTTCTGCCCTCAGGAGCCATGCACGGACACACCTCAAAGAGAAACCCTTCGACTGCAGTCAGTGTGGGAATGCCTTCCGCACCCTCTCGGCCCTGAAGATACACATGAGGGTGCACACTGGTGAGAGACCCTACAAGTGTGACGAGTGCGGCAAGGCCTATGGCAGGAGCTGCCACCTCATTGCACACAAGAGAACACACACTGGGGAGCGGCCCTATGAGTGTCAGGACTGTGGGAAAGCCTTCCAGCACCCCTCACACCTGAAGGAACACGTCAGGAATCACACCGGGGAGAAGCCCTATGAGTGCACACAGTGTGGCAAAGCCTTCCGCTGGAAGTCTAACTTTAATTTGCACAAGAAGAACCACATGGTGGAAAAAACCTATGAATGCAAAGAATGTGGGAAATCCTTTGGTGACCTCTTGTCACGGAGGAAACACATGAGAATCCATATTGTGAAGAAGCCAGTGGAATGTCGCCAGTGTGGGAAGGCCTTCCGAAACCAGTCCATCCTGAAGACACACATGAACTCTCACACAGGAGAGAAACCCTATGGGTGTGATCTCTGTGGGAAAGCTTTCAGCGCCAGCTCAAACCTCACTGCACACAGGAAGATACACACTCAAGAGAGACGCTATGAATGTGCAGCCTGTGGGAAAATCTTTGGTGATTATCTGTCACGGAGGAGACACATGAGCATCCATCTGGTAAAGAAGCGCGTGGAGTGTCGGCAGTGTGGGAAAGCCTTCAGGAACCAGTCCACCCTGAAGACCCACATGAGAAGTCACACGGGAGAGAAGCCCTATGAGTGTGACCATTGTGGGAAGGCCTTCAGCATTGGCTCCAACCTCAACGTGCACAGGAGGATACACACTGGGGAGAAGCCCTATGAGTGCCTCGCCTGTGGGAAGGCCTTTAGTGACCACTCATCCCTCAGGAGTCATGTGAAGACTCACCGGGGAGAGAAGCTCTTCCCAGCCTCAGTGTGGAAGAGGCTCCAGTGAGCACTCTGTTAGGAGACGGGAACACTCAGATCAGAAAGTAATCTTCAGATGTGAGGGAGGCAGGAATCTTTCATTGGCTCTCACCTCACAGAGCACAGGAGTTCTTGGAACGTAGGAGAAATCCATTGTGTGAAGCCTGTAAGAAGACAAGTTGTTTCTTGTCGCTTTGGAGATGTGTGAGAACACATGCCATGGGGGATATATCTGGTGTGGAAAGGCCTTCAGCGTCCATGCAGTTTTTAAACCCACAAGAACTCAGGGGAGAGGCCCAGTTTGGCATTTAATGTCAAAATAGCCTCAGCAGGCTGGACTACAGCCCTCTGGTAGAGTGCGTGCCTAGCATGCATGAGGCCCTGGGATCCATCCCCACAAAAACAAACAAAAAACAATTTCAGCAACACTTTCTCAACTTTCTGGACACACTAGGGAGAATTTTTGTCAGTGCAGTGATGGGGGAAGTCTTTTTGTCCTCACACTCCATTCCTCATGAGAGAAATCACATGAAGAGAAAAATCTATGAAGTGAGGAATGTGTGAAGTCCATGAAAGGGGTGAGCAAACTGCCCAGCTGTCTGTTTTTGTATGGCTCGTAAGCTAAGAATAGTTGTTCCATTTTTAAAGAGGATGAGTTTGTGCAGAGACTCTCTGTGGCCCTCAGAGCCTGAAATACTTGCTATTTACAGAAAAGCTTTGCTGAACCTTGGACCACAGCAGTGGTCCTTGACAGAGAGCAGTTTTGTTTCCCAGGGGACATTTGGCAGTGTCTGGAGGTATTTTGATTGTTACTGGGGGAGGAGCTACTGGCATGTAGTGGGACATTAGGGATGGTGCCAAACGTCCTACAGTGCACAGGAAGCCCCTGCCCCCACTTCAAAGAATTGTGTCTCCTACAATGCCAGTATTGCTGAGGTTGAGAATAATTGCACTTATTGTGAGCACTCAAACTAGCAGATATTTCTTTAAAAGTTGTTTTAAATTAACATGGTTCTTTGAAGAAATTTGTGAGAACTTAACATTGCTGGTAGTAAATGATGATCCCTGTGTGTAAATGATGTCAGCCAGTCCCCTCACTTGTGCGTATGAGAATTCTCACTGGGAGAGAAACCCTGATGCTATTGTCCAGTGAATGCAGGATTGCACTTATCAGGCCCTAGCTTATGAATCTCTAGTCTTATTTTTAAGGTTATGCTCCTTTAAATAACCATTAGGCCTCATCACAAAAGGTTTGTATATAGTATTTTTACTGTATCTTCATTCTTGACGTGTCTAATTTTCTTTCGGATAACTTACTTGACCAATGGCATATTTGGAACTGTGTTACGTACTGGATAGTGGGTATTTTATAGTACCTGTTACTGGTATCTGATTTCAATGCAGTGTGATCAAAGCATGCTGTCTTTATCACATGGATCCTTTGGTATGTTTGTGGCCTGCTGTCCAGCCAAGAATGGTATAGACTTCTAGTTGCTTCCCCAATATCCACTGTCATCTTCCATATCAAAAGAATCCAAATCTCAGTAAGTTGTGCTATTTTTTAAAATCTCTCAAACAGATTTTCCTGCAGTTGGTACTGTCCACATCCCATAACTCTGGCCATTGACAAATAAGCAGAGGCCACTGTGGGTTTCTGAGAAAAAGCTCTTGAAAAATGGTCCTTCTCACCTAGTTCGTTCTCCACATTTGGTTCTTTTCTCCCTACATCTCACCTTATGAGGAGATCCAGCACCTAGTGTTAAAAGATCTTGTGGATATGAGGACAAAAGCCAGTCTAAGGAGGACACTGCAGCAAAGTCACAGTGAGCAGGGCTTCCCTGTGGCCTTTTGAGTGTCTGTACTAGCCCTGGGTTTCCTGGGTTTGTTACTTGCAGACCTCCTACTTCATGAGAAAAAATAAAACTGATTACTGGTTTATGACACTGTGAATATTTCATTATTTTTCTGTTTATTTCTTAGTGGGAAGAGGGTTCCCAACCCAGCTGGATGGGGCCCGTACATCTGGGGCCCATACACCTGGTATTTGGTGTTTTGACAACTGCTACCTTGTGTATGGGTATAATGTATATACTTTAAATTAGTGAATATAGGTTTTTAAATTCTTTAAACCAAATTTTAAAACTATATTTTAAGTCTTTGGTGTCCTTAAACATTTATTTTCTTGACTTATTTTTTGATAGAAATCTCCAGGTGTTCCTTGGCTTACTCTGCAGGTACATTCTGATAAACACATCATAAAGTCAAAAAGCCCTAAATCTAACAGTTCTAAGTCGTGGACCTGTTAGTTTTCACAAAGTCCAAGGAAACAGTTGTCAGCGTCTTCAGTTTGCATAGGGGGAATCTCAGGCAAAATAGAGTTTTGGTTACTTGTGAGGCCAGCCTGTAGGCAGATAGTAGTGCTTGGATTTGAACCCTGGTATCTGACTCTCAAGTCCATGCCTCTTTTACTGCAGACAGTAGTCTGTGACACCCAGAGTCTGATTCAGAATTCTTGCCCTGTTGGTGCTTCTTAAGTTTTAGGTGGGATTGTGACATCCGATAAGTAATATTGTATATCAGATGTAAATACAGTGGGAGGAAGCATTAAGCATGGTGATAGGAGGGAGTTGTTGGGTGGATAAGGAAAGCTTTTCACTTAAAGGGATGTTTGAGCAGAGGTATACTGAGGGCATGTGACAGTGTAATCTGGGGATGAGAACTCTTGGCAGTTCCAAGCTGACAAATAACTCTGGGCCAGCCTTGCAACAACAGAGGGCTCAGTGTGATGAGTGAAGCAAGGTTGGTCCCTGTGATGGATGATAAGGTCAGATCTATACCCCAGGAACTTATCACGGAGTGTTTTGTGGGTGAACTGGAAGAAATTTTTCTTCCATTTTCAGTGTGGCAGGTAGTCAGTGGAGGGTGTTGAACAGAGGAGTGATCACTACCCAGTATGTATTTTCAGAAGGATCACAGGGCCAAGGTACACACCAAAAACCCACTGGAAAGTCACTGCAGAATTCAAGTTAGGTGCAGTGGTGGCCAGATTATTGGTACTGGGGGTGGTTTATTAGTGAATCAAGATGAAAAGAGCCATGCTTTCAATTTTACTATGAGAAAGGGATCCTCTGTATCAATTTATTTTCTCTTCTGCTGATGGTACAATTTGTTTCCATTTTTCCCAGTTGTGGATGATGTAGCTACATGGTATCTCATGCATGCCTTCTGGAGCATTACTTTCCAGGAATGTGAAATTGCCAGATTGTATTCACAAATGCTAAGGTCATTTGTATGGTGATGATAACACCTCCTTTGTTTAAAAACAGGTTTTATTGAAATATGATATAAACATTTAAAAAGTGCTTAGTTAATGAGTGGATAATTCAGTTAATTATCACAAGAACACGTCCATATAACCACCAAGTCAAGAAAGAATGGGCAACATTGCAAAAAACCCCGCTTGCCTTCTTCAGTTAAAACTTTATGTACTTTGCTTAGGGTATTTAATCTTTCAACATAAGTGATATTTTTTATGCTGTTACATCTTCTTTTCAGTTCGTGTATATGAAATCTGATGTGTCTTAATTTTATAACCTGCTGCTTCACTGAGTTATTTTTTTTTTAGTTTATTATTGCTTTTCTGGGGTTTTCCAGGTATACTAAACAGCAAATTGAGATAGCTTTACTTTTGTATCCATTCTTATGTCTCTAATTGGTTTTGTTTATCTGATTGCATTGGCCAGTACTTCTAGTCCAGAGATGGTGCACATCTTTACCTTACTGTGGATGAAATGATCCTACCGTTTTTTCTTTTCTTAAGATATTATCTTTTAGAACTTAGGTAATTAACTATCCTGAACACTCTCTACTTCATATTCCTTGTTTTTCTACCAGCTTTCTGAGACCCTGGCTCATACTTAAGACAAGATCTCAGGTGCCCATCAGAAGCCAGATACATCTAACATTACAAAGTGGTATTCCAACCCATGGGAGTCGAAGCTCCAGACTGGGGACACTGAGAATGGGCCTGGAGAACCAACTAGAATCTTGAGGCCGTGCACACCCCAGACCTCATTGCTGTGGTCTGTGTTCATTCCCTTGTGTAGGACCTGCCAATCAACTCAACCCACCACCTGGAGAAGCAGCTGCAGCTGATTTAATATATCCTAAAATTGTCCTAGTGTGTTCAGAAGGTGGTGTTTCACAGGAACAGGGTTGGACTCTGACCTGAGCCAGATTTGTTTCTTAATATTCTTCTGCTCTTGCTTGGTTCCTTTGCAGGTCTCATAATCCTTCCCCATCTTTTTCTTTATTCTTTTTGGTGCTAGGAGTTGAACCTAGGGCCTTGCACATGCTAGGCATGTGCTCTTACCATTGGGCTACATCCCCAGCCCCTGGTAACCTTCTGTCTTCTCCCATTCCCACATTGCCATTTTTTGAGCTTCCTTAGCTCACTGCTTGATTTCATGATTTCATTCTACCTCTGAAGGCATCATTCCTCACCTGAGTTGCCAGGAGAAAGCATCACACACTGCTTAATACTTGCGTCCATGGACAGGGTGTGGGATTTGGAGTAGAGTGACCAAGAAAACAGATGGGCCCTCCCCTCCCTTGGGTTTTCAGGGAGTTTTCAGCAGTTTGCCTGAAAATAATTTGTGTATCATGCTGACTTTCTCCTTTGTAAAGAGCCTCAGGAGTCTTCTCAAGTGTATGTCTGAGGTTGGATATGGGTTTCTTGGTCCAGAGATCTCCAGTCCTTTCAATGCTGTGAAAGAGGGTGTGTTTCTTGGGAAAGCCTGGGTAGTTTGTTTGATGGTCAGACATGTTGTACTCAGAGACCCTGTTATAATGACCCATTTGTCTACATCCTTAAACAACTGCGTTTATCAACTACATTAAAAATGCATTATGTATTAAATTCTTGCATACACTGGGAATTAACTGATTGATTCCATTAACTATCAGTCAGACCACTGTGGGTTCTACTTCCTCAGAATCAGCCAAACACAGATTGAAAGTATCTGGAAAAAAAGTGTTGCTGACATGTACTATGTAGGTAGCTTTACTGTGTTTGTGTTCATAGTGAACACGTACAGATTCTTTTCCTTGTCATGCTCTAAACAATACACTATAATGACTACATAGCATTTACATTGTATTACTTATTAAAAGTCATCTAGAAATAATTTTAGATAAATGGGAGGATGCGCCTATGTTCTATGCAAATATGAGGCCATTTGGAATGAGGGACTTGAGCACCTGAGGATTTTGGTATTTGCAGGGGATTCCAGAAGCAGTCCCCCACAGATATTTCAGGGGTGACATTTATTTTCTTTTTCCAGGTATTCATAGGCACTTGTTTTGCACACGCAAGTCACATTCACGTGCCTCTGCATTGCACTGTTGCAGTAAGAGTACACACAGATGTGTAGCAACAGGGTGGTCAGTGCTATGAAGGAAAATGCAATTGAAGGGTGTGGAGAGAGGAGAGGGCTCAACCCAGGAACCCTGGGCTGTGCGTGGTCCATAATCATGTTTATTTGCTTGGCCTTCTCAGGAGACTTGGTCTTCACAGAAATCCTTGGAGGCAACTGTATCTCAGCCTCCCAGTGTCTAAGAACAGGCAGGAAGTGAGAAGCAGGTTGGGAATGCCTACTGAGGATCAATGGTGATTTATTTCTGCTTTGACAGCAAATCTGGTTGGCTCCTTGAGATCCTGTATTACTGTATTTGTTTGGCTTTCAGGTGGCAAGTATTGAAAGTGATTGCTCCGTCATGTCAAAACGACTTTTTTATTCCTGGTTTTTTAGGGCACTTTCATCTGCATTTTCTTAAGTTTATGCCCCCCCCCCCCCTTTTTTTAAACTGTACTGGGGATAGAACCCAGTCTCATGCATGCTAGTCAAGCATTCTCCCATTGAGCTGCATCTCCAGCCCATTTTTATTGTATCTTGAGACACAGTCTCACTAAGTTGCCCAGGCTGGTCTGAAACTTGTGATCCTCTTGCCTCAGCCTCCAATAGCTGGGATCACAGATGTGTGCCACTGTTTCTGGCTCACATCTAACTTGGTTTGGCTCCAAGATCTTGGTCTTTCATCCAAGAAAATCCTTCAGTTTAACCAACATGGATTTTACTGTTTGTCTTTAGATCACAGCTACTTTTTGGATTCCAGAATAGAAGCTGATTGTTAAATCAATCTAGTTACTCCTCAAAGATCCAAGTCAGTCATCTGCTTCCTAAAAATAGAAGTTTTGATGTTGTACCTTGACAATTATCTCTGCTAACATTTGTGCTTATTTATTTATTTTGTACTGGGGATTGAACCCAGAGTTGTTTTACCACTGAGGAACATCCCTCAGCCCTTTCTACTTTTCATTTTGGAACAGGGTCTCATTAAGTTGCTGAGATTGATCTTGAATTTGTAATCATCCTGCCTCAGCCTCCCAAGTTGCTGGTGGGCACCACCACATCCAGCTATGATCTTTCTTTAAACAGTTCTCTACCTCACCCAAGAAGGTACAGACAAGTTATTTACATAGATTATTCTCTCCAGCACCCTTGCAAGGTTGTCATTCACCTTGTGCCAGAGGAAGAGACAGGTGAGAATGTTGACTTTCCAACTGGACACTGGGACATGGGCACCATGTGCTCAGTCAGACAGCACTTGCTTCTTCCTGACTCTTTCACATCTGTGTTAGCTGGTGCATCAGTGGGGCTCAGAGGGCCTGATGGACAACTGCATGAACAGGGCTTCCAAGTCTTCCATTTGGCCACCTGTAGGCCCAGAACCCTTCCTCTGTACTTGCAGTCTTCCACGCAGTTCCTTGGTGTTTGGTCCAGGGCAGTTGCACATGCCTGAGTGGCAGTGCTAAATGTTCAGTGGGCCTTTGTCAGAAGTTTTCATAGCTCATTAGTAAAGAAATAGTAATCACTTATTGCCTTTTGCCTAGGATTGGAAATAAAGGATGTGTGCCACAGTGGCCACACCTCAGGGGAGGATAACACTTAGCATTGAGTTAAGTGGGGCCATTTCTGTAATTAGGAGCTTTGGGAATCCAGCAAAACTGTTCCCTCTGTGCCCAATTTATCTATCGCATCAGTTATCTGAAGGAAAAAGTAATGAATTCCGGTGGGATTCATTACTAAAATGGCCCAGGGCTCTTGCTTCTCATTAATGGCACTTACCTGCCAGTACTCAGGACAAGGTGTCTTACTCTCTGGAGGGACTTTTAATTAACTAGCTGCCTTGTCTCACTCATTTTCAATTCCTGGAGCCACTCCAGCAGGGCCCATCTCTGCCTTGTGTAACATTTGAAGAAGTTTCAATCCACTCAAATGTTTTCCCCTGGGCGAAAACTCCATATACATCATGGATATCATAGTGTTCCTTACCTTAGGGGATGGGAAGAAAAAAATCAATAAGACATGTTCCTGTCCTTAACCAAGTAAGGGTTTGGGAGGAGATAGAAACAGTAAGACAGCCATTAAGGCTAGTTCATTCAGGAGACCCCAGAAGGGGATGCCAAACTAAGGGCAATCAGCAGGTAGAAAAGGTGATGCAAGCTAAGTGAGAAGGCTTATTAAGAGAATTTAGGAACAGAATTAAGTGACTCTTAATCCTGAATGCAGAGGCCCAGAAAAAAAGGATCATTGGAGTAGGAGATGAAGCTGGAGGATTAGGACAGGTCATACAACATTTACCAACAATACATGTGTGTCACTTAGTAATGGGGATATGTTTGGGAAAATGTGTTCTTGGATGCAGGTGATTTCATCATTGCGACCATCAGGTGTACTTTAAACACTGGGCAGTATAATCCTGTGGGACTGCTGTGATGTGCCATGTAGGCAGTCCTACCTGTCTGCCCAGAATCATGGCACATGAGTGCATAGTATTCACACATGTTAACTGGAACTTGGCATTTGATGAGATTTTCAATTTAGCAAGGTAACCACTGTTCTCTCTTGGAAAATGGAATGAAGGGAACTTATTTCTGTTAGCTTCTGTCACATATCAAGCCACCTAGAACAATCATTTGGCCAAGAGCAGAGGCACACACCTATAATCCCAGGAACCAGGAAGGCTGAAGCAGGAGGCAGGAGGATCACAAGTTCAAGGCCAGCCTCTCAGCAACTTAGCAAGACCGTATCTCAACGTGAAAAAAAAAAAAAAAATAGACTATGTATGTATCTTGTAGCTCAGAGGCAGAGTGCCCCGGGGTTCATTCCCTAGTAACAACCATCTGTGGAGTTTAGCATTGTTTAGTTGAAAAATTGGGTTATACTCTGCTGGAGAGTATTTTGGACTGGCATCCACAGTGTGTTGTAGTCAGTGGCCAGTTACTTGCTCTCCACTCCAGGGTTACCCTCCAGCAGCCCAGGCAGGCCCTGTGCACACATTCACCAAGGGTCCAGAAGAGCACAGGCTCCCCAGGTTTTCAAGCCCCTGCTTTGTCAGGTTCGCCTACACTGCTTCAGCTAGTATAATCACATGGTGATCCCAGAGTGGAAGGGATGTGGATATGGAAAAGGGATGAAGTGGAAGTTCACTTAAGTCTGCCACAATGTCAGTGTACATTTACTGCAAAAGTCCAAGTGAGGCAATACTTTTATTGAGATGCAATTGACATATAGGAAGCAGCACATATTTAAAGTATTCCACTTGGCAATTTGGGCCTGCCTGAAACCATCACCATAATCAAGTTAGGGGCCCCCAGAAGTTTCCTCAGGTGCCTTTGTAATCTCTCCCAATTCTTCCCCAGGCAATCAATGATCTGTTTTGGAGTAGGAATGGCTCACCCTTCCCCTAGACTGATTTCCAACAACTAGTTTCCTTTCCCTGCTTCCTCACTATACCCCCATCCTATATCTTCCCATCCATGTGATGACATGGAAGAGCTCACAGTGAAGTCCCCATTTCCTCCTCTCGTGGGAGATGTGGAGATATAGACACTTGTTTGGAGTCCAGAGTAATTTTTGGTAACTATGTGTGGAAACTGCTACGTAGAGAATTCTAGGGATGGGGACAGAACTGCACAATGGAAGGAAATGGGGTTTGCAGTTCTGTAAAGCTGATCAGAGAATTTTCCAGAGACCAAAGCCCTTTATTTTTTGAGACTGAAATTATTTGTAGAGCCACTGAAGATGCTAGGAATAAATTTCTGAAAAACTTCAAAAAACAGATCTATCTAATTCCCTAGATTCTTCTCTACTTCTGGGGCAGAATGAATCCTATAAGTGCTAATTATTCTGCACTGTGAGATCCCAAAATGGACAAGTGGAAGGAAGCTCAGTACTTTCCATGCAGGTTTTACATGAAGACTATCATTTATTTATTCACAGGCATTAGAGCCCCTATTTTTAAAAAAATTCTGGTCATTGGGCATAGGAAGGGAGTTGTCTGTGGATGGTGTCCTGTATGACTGACAGAAGTCTTCTCTTTTTCAGTGGAAAAGTCTAACCCAGAGTTGGAGAACTCTGACTTTCCCTCCTATGTGTTTCTATCCCTGGGCCTTTTTTTTTTTTTTCATTTTTTAATTTTTTTGGTTTGAAATAGGATTTATGGTAAAATTAAGTGATGGTCTATCCAGGAATTTGGCCAGTGAATGGGACAAAAGGATAGTGGTCCACATCCCTGGTGAAGGATTTGGAGATTCGGCCAAATTTGTGCTAACGTATCCCTTGGTCCTTTAACTCATAGAAGGAATTGTACCTCGTAGGCTCCTGGGACTTAACTTCCTGCAGAACTCCTCCAGGAAGAAGGAAAGTCAACAGAAAGACGTATATCATTTCCCAAAATTCACTCTGAGGCAAAATTGATAGGAAAGGTTTGCCTTAGGGCTCAGACAGCGGAGATGTTCTGATACCGGCAGACCGGTGATTTCTATGGATCATTTTGTGCTTTTTCCCTTTCTGCAAAATGGAGGTAGGGTACTTCCTCACAGGGTGAAGAGTGGACTAAATGGGTCAACACAGGTAAAATGTGCAAGGTAATCTTCAGGCACACGGAAAACCTCCAATTTAGGAAAAACTTACTTAGAATCTTTTTCAGAACAAACAAGGGTCCTGTTTCAAGATTCTTGGAGTTTGAGATAACTAAAAATGTTCATCAACTTATTCAGCATGCTTCAGTGTTTCTTCTACTCCAGTACTGAGGCCTGTACCCAAGGATGTTGGACTAGAGGCCAGTCTCTTGGGTCCACTCTGTTCTGGGTCTTAGGACAACCAGGGTTTTCCCCTCATTTAATTTTCCCTACATTTCCCTTTCCTTGACTCTTCCAGTTCATGGTAGATCAGTGGTTCTCATCTGGGTGGATTTTGCCCTAAGAGGACTTTTGACAATGTCTAGGCCCATTTGGGGCAGTCATGGCTTAACAGGGAAGGAGAAGGAAGGTTACTACTGGTATCTAATGAGTTGAGGACACAGAGTTGCTAAATGTCTTAAAATGCACAGGACAGCCTACACCACATGATGCTCACAATAGGTGAGAGGGGTAAAGATGAGTCACTAATGTGTAAATATATGTTGTTTTAGTCAGCTTTTCACTGCTGTGACCAAAGGACCTGATGAGCAATTTTAGAGGAGGAAATGTTGATTTGGCTCACGGCTTCAGAGGTCTCAGTTCTTAGATGATTGACTCCATTGCTCTGGGCCTGAGGTGAGGCAGAGCATTATGACAGAAGAGTGTGGTGGAGAAAAGTGGCTCAGGACATTGCACCAGAAAGCAGACAGAGAGACCTCCCCTCGTCACAAAATATAAACCCTAAGGGCAGCCCTTAGTGACCCACCTCCTCCAGCCATACCTGCAGATACCTCCCAGTTAATCCCTAGCAGGGGATTAATACACTGATTAGGTTATGCTCACATACTAATCATTCCACCTCTAAACTTTCTTGTATTTTCTCACACATGAGCTTTTGGGGATACCTAATATCTAAACTGTAACAGTCAGACATGATGGCACATGCCTATAATCCCAGTGGCTTAGGAGGCTGATTGAAGAAGCTAACAAGATCAAAGCCAGTCTCAACAATTTAGTGAGACCCTAAGTAACAGACCCTGTCTCAAGAAATAAAAAGGGCTGGGGATGTGACTCAGTGGTGAAGCACCCCTGGATTCAACCAATTCCTGGTACCAAACCAAAAAATAAAAACACCCATAACTTACATTGTCAGTCTTGTCTTCTAGCTTGCTGTATTCACTTTCTTTCTCTTCCCTTGATGCTTATAAGAGTTTGCATGCTTGAATTAGTCTATTTTCAGGAGAAGCTTAGTTATTGGTTGCCCACCATTCAATCTCCTCGATGAATGGTAAACCTTTTGATGTGCTACTTCAAGTTGTCTTTAGATCCAGAATATTCTCAAAGATATTTTCTGCTACTACTTTAAGAGTAGTGTTTCTTTTCTGTCTTCAGAATATAGAGGGACATAACTGGTGCAGAGACACAACAGTCATCAGCTCTCTGAATTTCTGTTGTTTATCTTTAACTTCCATTATCTCTCTGAGAGCAAACTCCCCAGCTGAAGAAGTCTTCTCAGAGCTCCCTTTAGTTCCCTGTTCCTGAGGCTGTAGATGAAGGGGTTCAGCATGGGAGCAACCACGGTATACATCACCGAGGCGATTGAACCCTTTCTGGAGGGATGGGATGTTCCAGAAGTGAGGTAGACCCCAAGTCCTGCACCATAGAACAAGGAAACCACTGAGAGGTGAGACCCACAGGTAGAAAAGGCTTTGTACTTACCTCCAGCAGAGGAAATGCTGGCTATTGAGGAGATAATTCTAGCATAAGAAAAAAGAATCCCAGATAGGGGAATAATGCCCAGAAGGCCAGTTACACAATATAGCAGGATGTCATTGGCAAGGGTGTCTGAGCAGGCCAGCTTGAGGATCTGAGCAAGTTCACAGAAGAAGTGGGGGACTTCTGTTTCCTTGCAGAAAGACACCCTCAAAACCATCAAACTCTGCAGCAAAGAATATATCAGGCAGATTAGCCAAGAAAGCAGAAGCAGAAGACCACAAAGGCGAGGGTTCATGATAACTGTATACTGCAGGGGGTGACAGATGGCCACAAAACGGTCATAGGCCATCACAGTCAGAAGCAGACTATCCAACCCAGAAAAAATCATGAAAAAGTACACCTGTGTAAGGCAGGCTTCATACGTGATGGCTTTGCTCTGTGCCTGGATGTTCACTAACATCTTGGGGACTGTGGTGGAAGTGAAGCAAATGTCCACGAAGGACAGGTTGGAGAGGAAGAAGTACATGGGGGTGTGGAGATGGGGGTCAGAGCTGACAGCCAGGAGGATGAGCAGGTTCCCAAGCACTGTGACCAAGTACATGGACAGGAACAGTCCAAACAGGAGAGGCTGCAGGGCCTTATCTTCCCACAGCCCCAGAAGGATGAATTTTGAAATAGCTGTTTGGTTCTCTGGTTCCATGTAACTCATGGAAATTGGCCTGAAAGAGGAAAGCATAGTTAAAACAGGAATATGCCATACATTTAAAAATCATTCACTCATGAGCCTGATGTTTTATCTAAGCATTTTTGTTTACTTCAGCTGACCAACATCTCTTTAATACCGCCCTCTTTTCTGAGCTCTGACGACCAGCACTTGCAAAGCCTAATCTTTAAGATAAATGTTCTATGCTATGTAGAGATCTCCTTTGCTTTGTTTCCTTCTCTGTTGTTTAGTTCCTGAGAAAGAACCATCATCCTCACTAATACCTCCTTTCTGTCTTTCTGCTGTGGTCTCTTCTCAGTGGGAATTGCAGAATGTAATGATAACTTGTTGCTTTCATGCCATCGACCAGTGTCATGAAACAGACTCTCTTCTGTCTCAAGTTTGACTCACATAATACTGTGCAGATTTTTCATAGGAAATTCCTCTGCTATTATAGTAACATCTCCAGTCCTGTCCCAATCTGTCCCTCAACCTTCACTATGAAGACACGGCATCTTAGCATGCCTCCATATGCCAAAGCTCAAATCAGATACCCCCAATGGTTCATCAAATTGCGCCCTGCATGTTTGTGGAAGTTTTAAATTTCTTTAAGTCAAGGCAAATTTTTAAATTAAATTATTTATTCTCATAGTACTGATGTTTGAGAGCCTTCCACCTTTTATTTTGCTCCATTAAAAAATAAACCTTAATTTCTGTGTGTGAATATTAGATGTCTGTCACCAAAGGGAGTTTCTAAACTGAGAAGATCATCTTAAACTTTTACACATTAAAAGTAAGTTTTCTTCCTTTGAATTGAAATACACTTCTGTTTAATTCACATAGTCTTGGTTCCTCTCTGAAGATGGTTTCTCTTGGCTGTGAGAGTCTTTAGATACCTGAATACTTCTAAATGACTGTTTTCATGTCTCTTCATTTTTAACTTATTTCACACTCATGTGAGTGCCCACTCTGTCAGGTAGGGGTTAGGTCAAGAATTAAAAGGAAAGAGGCACAGGCTCCACCTTGCTGGAGCTTTGAGCACCTTAGAAAGGTTGTACTTTGGAAATGTCGCTGCAGTGATGATTCTGATCAAAACCCTGATGATCCACTTCAGGAGTGAGAGTCTTGGATGCTCTCAAAATATTTGCTGGTCACACTTAAGGAACACTGTATTAACTCCACTGAAAATCAGCACTAGATACTCAGCATCTTACAATTCCAGGAATATCCTGTGCAGCTTCATAGATCTGATCCTTTGTACTTACCTGTCCTCCTCCCTGGGAGTCCTCTTTCTCCCTTATTCGTTTGAAAAATTTCTGCCTTTCCTTTCACACATTGACCCCAAATCTTCCTTGGCTACCCCAGGCAGTGAGGACCACCCTCTCTTTGGCCTCCACTGTACTTTTAGAAAACTGGACTACAGGTAAAGGGTGTTGAGACATTGCCCTTGTGGGGTCAGGTCTGGATTTGTCTTCCTCCCACCTCTTGATGTGTTGTATCTAGCTCAGTGATAGTGAGGGAGATGCTCTGCAGAGGTGCAGACATCCACTCTGAGGAAACGTTCAGTTGAGTGGAGAGGGAGCTTTGAGGGGGAGGCCCAGAGATGAAAGGTGGGGAGAAAGGAGCAGACCTAAAGATGGAGAGTGGAGCATAAAGAACAGTGGGGCTGGTAGAGCCCTGTTCAGAGCCAATATGTGTATTTGATTTCTCTTTTTTTCTGCCTCTAGGGTCCCTGCCTAGGCATCAGGAGAGTGCACAAGTAAAAGCTTTGGCCCCCTCTTACCTCTTTGCCTCAGCACGTTCTGAACAAATAGGGCATCAGGATGAAATTTCTGAAGATTGGGCTCTATTATCCTTGCTTCTCCAGATGGGGGACCAAAAAGGATTGCACTGGGACCCCAGAAGGGCAAGACCAAAGAGCTTAAACACAGGGTCCCAGGGCAAGAGCTACACCTGGGTGGACCAGGGGTATTTCCCTGTGGCCTAGTATGAATGAGCAGGGAACTGCAAAGAGGAGGAATGAATCCTCTAACTTCTTATTAGATAAATTGATGTTTTGATTGTCTTTCTGGAGAGGTTCCCTCTTGGGGATGCGAGAAGTGAGCTGTCCTGCCTTGTTTACAATCCATGCCCTTCACCCACCCCAGCCCCACACCCCAGCCCTGACTAGAATTTTTTTCTTCCATTTTTTTCCCTCTGATGCTGGGTAGTGAACACTGGGACACTACAGCCCCAGCCCTTTTTATTTTTTGTGAATTTTATTTTGAAACAAGATCTCACTAATGTGCCCAGACTGTTATTGAATTGGGGATCCTCCTGCCTCAGCCTCCTAATAATGGGGATTAGAGGCATGTGGCTGCCCAGCCTACAGGGTTTTTTTTCTTCCTAAAACAATTCTTCTCTCTGGTGTGGCCTCCAAAATACCCAGCTTCCCTTCAGGAACATTTTACTCCATCTTCAATTTCTTCACAAATCTAAGGATTAAGAAACATCTTTAGTTATATATTGCTCATTGTCAAGAGCACAAAAAGATCTCCAAGAAATCCAGAGACATAAAATGTATTTATGTATTTTATCATGAACATTCAATAGGATTTTTCTCTAATAACACCTAATTCTATGAAATGAACTCATAGAATTAAGGGTAGAATTTGAATGGTCTATAAATAATGAAGGTATAGCCAGACATGGTAGCACATGCCTGTAATCCCAGCTGTTCTGGAAGCTGAGGCAGAGGGATCACAAGTGCAGGGCTAGTCGAGCAACATGGAGGCAAGCCTTGGTAACGCAGCAAGACCCTGTCTCAAAATGAACAATAGAAACAGCTCAGCATGTTGCTCAGTGTAGAGGAATCCTGGATTCAATCCCTATGCTACAAAAAATGAAAAAATACAAAAAAATGCCAGAATATTGGCACAAGTGCCAACTTCCTTAACAAAGACCATTGATGTGCAAAATAAACAAATAAATAAATGATCAACAAGTAGGAAGACATCAAACTAAAAATCTTCTGCACAGCAAAGGAAACTCAATTTTCTGCACAGTAAAGAAAGAAACTACAGAATGGGAAAAATTCTTTGCCAGCTGCTCCTCCAAAGGGGGATTAATATTCAGAATATAAGAACTAAAAAAAAATGCCAAAGACCTCGAATAACCCAATTAATAAGTGGTCATTTATTAAGGAAATTGGTGCTTATGTGGTATTTTGGAGGGTCAAGCCTGTGTTTATTCTAACGGTTGCAAAGTTCCTGGTTTAATTGCTAGGGATCTATGTTTTATTCTTCCAAATAAATTTTAGAAACATTTGTTCTATTCACAAAAAAGAAGAGCTCAGAATCAAATGGATTCTCAACCAAGTTCTTCCAGACCTCTAAAGAAGAACTAACACCAATCCTCCTCAAATCTTTCCATGAAATAGAAAGGGCAGGAACACTGCCAAACTCATTCTATAAAGAAGTCAATATCACCCTGAAACCAATACCAGGGTACATGAAGGAATGAAAACATCAGACCAATAACCATGATGAAACCAGATGAAACAATACTTAATAAAGTATCAGCAAATCATATTAAAAAATACACTAAAAAGAAAGTGTGACTTCCCATCCCAGGGATGCAAGGTCGGTTCAACATATACAAATCAATGAATGTAACTCACCACATGAATAGAGTTAAGAACAAGAATCACATGATCATCTCAATTAATAAAAAAAGAATGGTAAAAATCTAATTTCACCCTGTGGCCAGAGTCATAGGGTTCAGGGCTTTGGGGGCTGTTGGAGGAGGAGACTGTGCTCAGGGGGCACAGGTGCTCTAGCTCTGCTGAATGACACCTTGGCAGGGTGGTATGGGGGCTTCCTCCATTGCAGGGTTCTCTCCATGGGAGAGAACCTAGAGAGAGAGGGAGTTCCTAGAGAGAGAGAGATCATGGGAAGGCCGAGGTGTCTAGGTGGTGAGGCTGCCTGTGCAGCAGGAGTTCTGGATCTGAAGCCCCAGAGGGAAGCTCTAGAGCAGCTTGGGCCTTATCCCTGCAAGGCTCTCTCTCCACAGGTCAGAGCTGTCTACTGAGGTTTCATGGGATAATTTAGGCTCCAAATACCTATAAATTTTTTTTTGTTTGTTTTTGGTTTGGCTTCCTTCTGAAATACCTTGCTATGTGGAAAATTTGAGTTTGGTTCCAGCTGACCCTTAATCTAATGCACCTAGGCCCATGGTGAGGAAATAAGCAAAGTAGGGTGCACCAAAGAGAAAAATAAAAAATAATGAACATTTAAAAATAAACATGTTCTTTCTCTTGATAAGTTAGTTCCAAAGTTGCCTCTGTGTCTATTTTAAGTTTGGCCTACATGTTTCTCCATACATAGCAAAGTCTAACCTAACTTGACTTGCAGAAATTTCATACTGTCAGAACAAGCAGCCCAGGTTCAGTCAATCACCAGCAGCCACCCGAACAAACCATGTTCAAATAAAATAGTTGCAAGCTGGCACTATCAAGTTGTCCCTGTACCTCACTCCATTTTCTGCAACTACCTCTTTTTTTCTGGCTGTAAATATAAACTTTGTGTGGTGGAGTAGGGCCTTCTGAGTGATTTTTGGTGTGAATTGAAGTGGTAGCATACTTGCCTAGCATGTGTGAGAACCTGGTGTAATCCCCAGTCCTGCCAAAAAGTGGGGCCCTTGGCATGAGCTCGTGATGCAGAAGAAGGGACGCCCACCCTATCAAACTGGATGGCTTCCCTCCTTCTCTTCCCTTTCTCTTAAGAGGACTCAGGAGAAGAAGTAAGTCTTCAGGAAACCATGCAGAGAGGTGAGTACATGTGCATATGTAGGACTTTCCATCCTTTTTCCATTTTATCCTCTCATCCATGAACTTCCAGGAGATTCTTATCCATCGTCCAACCTGAAAACCTGGCACCATACCTGCAGATTTGTCCAAGTTCTGAGACCCTCCTGACCTCAGTGTATGCCATTCAACAGAGACACTGAGGCACTGAGAGAGCTCAGACACATGTTGGTGCCTGAGGCTAAAATCAGAGGAGCTCCTTGTAGCTTCTTCCTTAAGCCACTAAGGTTTGGAGTCAAAGCACAAAGCAATGTGACAAGAATTCTTTCTTCTTCTTTAATTATTTGGTTTTATTTATTTATTTATTTATTTATTTATTTATTTATTGCTACTGGGGATTTAACACCCAGGGATACTTAACAACTTAGCTATCTCATCAACCCTTTTTATTTTATCTTTTTTTTTTTTTTTTTTTTTTTTTTACTTTGCAACAGGTTCTTACTAAGTTCCTTAGGGACTTGCTATATTGCTGAGGCTGGATTTGAACTTGTGATCCTCCTGACTCAGCCTCCCTAGCCACTGGAATTACAGAGTTGGACCACCATGCCCAGCTGACAAAGTGTTCTTGAACATTAATTTTCCCTTAATGGAAAGTGCTCTGGTTTGAATAGGATTTGTGTCCATGATTATTAAAGACTGGTTCTGCAGGGTGGTAATATTAGCCATTTCTCAATGGAAGATGAAAATGCCCAGCAGTTTTATGAAAATAGACTCAACACCACAGATCATCCTGGTAATGATAATTAAAACCACAATGAGACATCAGAACTTTGCCTTTGCTGCTACAGGCAAAGTAAATCAGCCCAATGATTATGGGAAACAGTAACTACTATAAGATCTAGCAATCCCATTACTACCCTTCTGTATAATACACATGAAATGAGTTATCAACATAAATGTTCATCTCCGTTATCATGGCAGCATTACTCATCACTCACAAAAGGTAATGTGAAGAATCACCATAGTGTTTATTTTCATATAAACAGATAAAGAAACATGCTGCACATACACAAGGAAATACCATTGCAGCATGAAAAGTAAGATCATCTGGGCATTTGACACAATGTGGAGAAGCTAGCAGGACGTGGTGTAGGTGACAGAGCCAGGCACAGGAAGACAAGCAGAGCATGAACTCAGGTGGATCTGACAGTAGAACTCAGGGAAACAGAGAAGATGGTGACCACGAGAGCTGTGGGGTGGAGGTTATGGAGTTAGGCTTGAGTCACAGTGACCACATTGGAGATAGATTTGATGAGTAGCTTCAAGAGATCTATGGTACAGAGCAATGAGTCAACCAGCAACAGTAAACTTCCTAGCTGAGAAAAATGAAAGGTCATACATAAGAGGGAAATGTTGGTAAACCAAGGAAAGAAGAAAGATAGGGACACAATAGGATCACAAAGAAGGGGGTAAGATAGGCATTGTATCACCTCAATTACACGAGTCTCCATTTCCAAGGGAGGTCCCTGCTTTGAAGTTCATAGTCAAAAGCAGGTCAGCAATGGTGCTTAGTGCAGACTCAATCTCCTGCACTCCTGAAGGTCTCCTCCCTACATCAAAAAACTCTTTGGAGGATAAATAAACATGTAAATCAACAAGCACAGAATAGATGTGATAAGCACTTGGATGATTTTCATTCCACCTCTAGGGAAAACAAGAATGCATTGATGTTCAGGTGAAGAACACCAATATTCAAGCAATAATGTGTAAGGAAACCATATCAGCATTTGATATAAGTTCTTCATGTCACATTGGAAATCTAAGATATTCCTGTTGGAACACATACATCTTGGAAATGTGTGGGCCATGCATAGGGAAGAAAATTGAAATAGATTACTAAAGAAGTAGTTAGGATGAAAATACACAAACATACACACACACAAATCACAAGCAAAGTCATAAGGAATGAAAACAATTAATCATGTGTTCTAGGAAAGAAAAGAGCCTAGACATTTAAGTTCACATTTGCATTATTGAATAGACCTTCCATTTATTTCTGAGGTCAGTGATCCATCAAAGACCAGGAGCTGTTCTGCTGAGGAGTCTCCCCAGAACCCCCTTCACATCCTTGTTCCTCAGGCTGTAGATAAAGGGGTTCAGCATGGGGGTGACCACAGTGTACATCAAGGCAATCATGGTTCTCAGGGAAGAATGGGTCACAGCAGAACTGAGGTAAACCCCAAGTCCCATTCCATAGAATAAGGCAACCACACAGAGGTGAGACCCACAGGTGGAAAATGCTTTATACTTGCACACAGAGGAGGACATTCTCAATAATGTGGAGACTATCTGAAAGTAAGAGAAGAGGATCCCAGTCGTAGGAAACACACCCAGCACAGTGGTGCCCACATATAGAATATTATTGATGAGCATATTCGAGGTGGCCACCTTGAAAAGCTGAGCCAGTTCACAGAAGAATGTGGGATTTCAGTTCCAGGGGAGAAAGTCAGTTGCTTCACCAGTAGAATATCTATCAGAGAGACCCAGCATATGATGATCCAAGATAGCAGCACCAGGAGAACACAGAACAGGGGATTCATGATGATTGTGTAGTTCAATGGATGACAGATGGCCACAAAGTGGTCATAGGCCATCATGGTCAGTAGGAAGTTCTCCACTCCAGCAAAAGTATTTAAAAAATATGCCTGAGTCAGGCACTCCATATAGGAGATGTCTTTCCTCTGTGCCTGGATGTTCACCAGCATCTTTGGGACTGTGTTGGAGATGAAGCAGATGTCAATGAATGACAGGTTATAAAGGAGGAAGTGCATTGGGGTGTGGAGGCAGGAGTCAGAAATGACAGCCAGGATGATGAGCAGGTTTCCAAGCACTGTGACCAGGTACATGCACAGGACAGTCCAAAGAGGACAGGCTGCAGGGCTGGATCATCTGAGAGGCCCAGGAGGAGGAATCATGATTCACTTGTGCAGTTTCTCACTTCCATAGAGCTGGTGCATCTGCTGGGAAAGAGGCAAATACATGTTCACAGAATTTCTATCTCCCCCCATGTTATCTCTTTACAGTATCACCCTTGAATGGATGCCACTCATCTTGCAGTAAGTCCTCCAGACAATGGTGATCCACTCTGCAAAGTAACAACCCATTTCCATTTTCAAGAGGGTAAAGTTATCCGGGCTTCCTTCAATGTAACAGAATGACTTCTCTATTTACCACTCACTTCTAGTTTGGGTTTTCCTACCTGGATCAATGGACATCAACTAATTTCTTCCTTCCTGTCTCTTTGAAAATGCTTGAAGATATTTCATGATGTGTTCTTGATAGCTACGTGTAACTCATTTTAATATGGTTGAAATAGGGATTAAATATAGAATTTCAACTCGATCAACCTATATTTTTGACTGGACACTCTATCAATTTGTGGCAGGTAATTCACACTCCGAAACTCTTTTCTTTCTAAGTATATCGTTATTAATATTACTACTTTTGAGGTTTAAAATCACCTTAGACATTATCAGACCTTAATCAGTGATTGCTGTCACTGGTAATATTAACATAATTATTTTTAATCTCCTCCTCTATAATGCCTATTGTAGATACATAACTCTCCCAAGGTGCTGTATGTAGCTGTGATTCACAATTTGGGTTTTTTAGTAGACTCCATTCAATGTAATTTTGGTTCAACAAGGTGCCACCTGGGGGAGCGTGAGAAAGTTATGTAAACTTAGGTTCCATCCCTCATTTCACATTAGGGTTATAAATATAGTGAATGTAGTGAACATGGTATGTCTGGAGAGAAAAATTAAAGGGAATACTGCATGCATTATTCCATGTAAAGGTCACAGGCACTTCAGAGGTGTAAGCTTCTGTTCTTAACATTGCATTAAATCTGTGTGGCATGGCTACCGATGGTCAATGTCCCTCTTAATGGGGACAGTTATTAAGGATGAAATTCCAAACATGTGTGTTGCCTGCTTTAAATATGTACAGTACTTACAATAATTGATGATCCCTAAGGCTCCTCTCTCAGAGGAATCCCATCATGTGAATTATTCCAAGAGGAATGAAAAGTCTGCAGACTATATAGATATGAGGAAGACACCTCAACACAAATCCACCCTGGTGAAAAGCAAAAGCCAGGCACTGTGACACACACCTGTAGTCCCTATTACTCAGGCTTCAGGGACAGGAAGACAGCAAGCTCCAGGTCAGCCTTGGCAGCGGAGAGAGATGCTGCCTCAAAGCAAAAAATAAACAGGGCTGGAGATGTAGGTGAGTGGTAGGAGGTCCCTGGGCTTGATCCCTATAACTAAAAAAA
>JAJEJO010052446.1:0-33947 GCA_020662805.1 Glaucomys volans
AGGCCTAAGAACACCTAGCATCTGGCCCTTGACTCGGAAGCCCACCACACCGTTAGTGTAAAGGGGGTAGAAGTCAAGGGAGTAAACGACTGTAAGGGTTGATGTGGGTGAGGAGGGAGCTGAAGGAAAGTGGAATCTCTTTGGGTTGAGATTAACTGAGCCTCGAGTTCAATGATAGGTTATTCTTGAGGCAGGAGTTAGAGCTGTGTGCTGATCTGCAAGTCATTCCAGGGGTTGTGGGTTGAGAACATAAGCTGTAGAAAATGTTTGTGTTCCTTCAAAGCTGCTTTACAGATATCCTGCCCACACAAATTTGGGTTTTCCTCCAGTCCTTTTTCCTTCCTGGCCATTTGGTTTCTGACTAATGACTGTTGAATTATTAAGATGAAAGAGAAACTAGCTCGCAAATGATTTCACTGACACTTAGCAAAATACGGCAGTGATATAGTCTCTTATTTATACTGCAGACTCCAGAAAAGTGCTTGTCTAAATACATCACATGCATGGAGAATGGGAGCGGGGAGTACAAGGGATCCTGTGTTTGCCCTGGGGTTCGGCCCCCTGTTTATGACCCACTTTCTCCATGCTTGCAAGTCAGGCAGGTTCCAAGAGTTCCTACTGCTTATCTCACGTAACGTAGGAGCAGGGCTGTCCTGCATGAGTCACCGCTCCCTTGGCCTCACCCCTTCACGTGAACACATGGTCGCTTTTGCACATGAGGTTGTGCTGCAGACTTGTTCCTCTCTGTGTGGGGGTTGGGAGGACCTCAGATATGGAGCCTTTCCTCAGAACAAATTCCTTCTCTCATTCCTGGAGTTCTTATTTTATAACCTCTTTAACAAACTAAGATACAAGTCTCAGAGCATAAAATGGACAATTTCAAGGTGTTCAATAGAGTCGTTTTTACTATTTGGACAAAATTGTACAGCCACTAACACAGATGCCACAATGCCTTTATGTCCTCACCTCATAAAGAAGCCCAAACGCATTAGTCACTGCTCCCCCTCAGCCACCTCTGTCTACTCTTGTCAGTGTCTGTTCTGGACATGTCATATGCATAGAATCACAGAGTGCCTGATGACTGTCACTCAGCCTAACACATTCACCCTTCGTCCATGTTGTAGCATTACTTCATTTTTCTTCTATGGCCTGATGAGTCTGCTGTGTGCATGTGCCACGTTTTATTCTTAAAGTCCATAGATGTGAGCAGTGTTTGTAGTTTTTGGCTGCTATAAATGCTACTGAACACTTGTGCACAAGTGTCGTGTGGACATGTTTTGTTTTTTTGTTTTTTGGGATTTTTTTGGTACTGGGAATTGAACCCAGGGGCACTCCACCACTGAGCCACATCCCCAGCCCTATTTTGTATTTTACCTAGAGACAGGGCCTCACTGAGTTGCTTAGGGCCTCGCTAAGTTGCTGAGGCTGGCTTTGAACTTGCGATCCTCCTGCCTCAGCCTCCCAAGTGCTGGGATTACAGGCGTGCACCACCGCGCCCAGCTGGACATGTTTTTATTTCTTAGGTATATACACCTGGGAGTCTGGAATTGCCAGGTCATATGGTAGCTTACTTTTAAGTAAAAGTGGTCCAACAGAGTTGCACCATTTGACATTCCCACCAGCCATGTGGGAGGTTCCGGTTTCCCACTTCGGATTATGGACAAAATATGGACTTTGGTCTTTTTAATCATGGACATCCTAGTGAGTGTGAAGTGGGACCTTGCTGTGATTTTGACTTGCATTTCTCTGAAGATTGGTCGTGCTGAGTATATTTTCCTTTGCTTATAGCCATGTGCACAAGTTGGTAAAGCCTAGCACACTGTTTTGTCATTCTTTCTTAGTTTGTCTCTTTAAGTAGAATTTTTGGGAGCAGACCTTATACATATTTTTCCGTCATATCCCTGACACCAGCATGGTGTTGGCTCATTTATTGAGTGCTCGATGTCAGTGCTGCATTAATTAAATCAGTAATTGAAGGGGGCTGTCATCCTAGTGTAGTGGAATTGCTGGCTTTGGGAGCTGTTGATCTTTAAGGTATCAGCCTCCTCCCATCCTTACCTACCACCTCGTTCAAGGCACAGGCTTCCTTCTTCTCTCCTGCTCACTTCTGTGTAGCTCTCCCCCGACTTGTCTTCTGAAATCTGCCCTCTTTCCTGTTCCTGGGTTCAGCTCTGTGTATCCTGCTTTGGGATCTTTCCTTATTTGCATGGCTCTGTTCTTTGCTGTCTGCTCAGCCAGCTCAGCACAGTTATCTTCCTAACCACCCCCGTCCACGGGCGGCTTCATCCCCGCTGTCTTCTCATTTTCTCCCTAGAACTTGTCATCCTGAGCCTTTCATATTCATGTGTCTCCTCATGTTGAAACTGGTTTCCTGGCATATCCTCACTGTAAATATTAAAAAAAAATTTGTGTTTGTGTGGATTGCTCATTATCATATGTACAGTTACTGTTTTTTTAAGCTTAGTTTTAAGAGCGCTTTCTAGTTCTTTTTTTTTTGAACCAGGGATTGAACTCAGGGACACTCGGCCACTGAGCCACATCCCCAGCCCTATTTTGTATTTTATTTAGAGACAGGGTCTCACTGAGTTGCTAAAGGCCTCGCTAAGTTGCTGAGGCTGGCTTTGAACTTGCGATCCTCCTGACTCAGCCTCCCAAGTCACTTGGATTACAGGCGTGCGCCACCATGCCCAGCTCACTTTCTAGTTCCTATAAATCACTTGTCATCAAACCTTTATACAATGTTTTAGACTATTTACATTGTTTTCTCTCTCTCTTTTTTTTTTTTTTTGACTATTTATGTTTCTGATGATGGGATTGATCCCTGTTTCCCTTTACTGCTTGTTTTGTTACTTTTAAATAGTCTGATTTATACTGCTTTCTGGTCTTCTTTTATGTCACTGTTAGTATTTGTATGAAAATGAAAAAGTAAAATGAATTTTCCTTAAGGCATAAGAAGTTCCCCAGAGTCACTCTGTTGTCTATAGACACGATCCTTTAGAAGCTGGGATCTTTTTAGTAGGTGATGTCCAATAGCCAAGTGCCACATGAGTGTGATGTGTCCATAGCTATCTTCACCTTTATCATGGCTGCTGCTTCTGTCATTGCTGGGATGGTGGCAGAGAGTGATTCTCTACTTGACTAAATCTGTCATCTGTCTCTGGCCTCAGTTGCTTTGGGTTTTTTTTTTTTTTTTTTTTGAAACCAGGGATTGAACTCAGGGACACTCGGCCACTGAGCCACATCCCCAGCCCTATTTTGTATTTTATTTAGAGACAGGGTCTCACTGAGTTGCTTAGGGCCTCGCTAAGTTGCTGAGGCTGGCTTTGAACTCGCGATCCTCCTGACTCAGCCTCCCAAGTCGCTTGGATTACAGGCATGCGCCACCATGCCCGGCGGTTGCTTTAGTTTGGAATCCCTTTATGTGGAAGGTGGGTTCTGATAACTTGTCATCTTATTCTTTGCAGCGGTTGTGGAACATGAAATGAAAAAGGACTGGCTTTTTGCTCCTCGTTATTGATACTATGTAAGAGAAATGAGAATCCATGCATACAGCCAGCTGCTGGAATCATAGAGGTCATTCACCTTGGGCTACATGGCAGAAGCATTTGGTGTTGGTGTAGAATTCATTGATCAGTAAGTGTAAGTTATACCATGTTAGTTTGTTTTATAGTTGCCTATAGTTGCCTGTGAATTCGTACATTGTCTGTGGGCATTGTATTTTAAGGGGAGAAAACCACATCAAGAATTTGATTCTAAGTATCAAAACACATCCGTCATCTCCATCTTCCTCAGTCTTCCCCGGTTATTGACAGATGGGAAGAGAGATGTTGTCAGCACTACCTAGGCCCAGTATGCCGTAAATTTTCACTAAATTTGTTAATTATTTTGAGCTTCTTCCCAACTGTTCCTCAGGAGGAAATATAGAGTCTTTGAGGATGCTAGGTGTCCAGGGTCCCTTGAGACCTCATGACTACAGCTTCTTGAAGACTTTTAAGCCTTTTTTTTTTTTTTTTTTTGTACCAGGGATTGAACCCAGGGGTGCTTAACCACTGGCCACGTGCACAGTGCACAGCGATCGCGAGGCCATGTCTCGGTTCAAAGAAAGGCCCTCCCTGAGAGCCAGGGAGGACTACGACCAGTTCCTGCACACGTGGAGCTTCCAGGAGGGCCTGGGGCAGGGCCCAGAGGGACCTGTATGGCCAGTGTCCGGGGTCCCAATGAATCAATCGATCAATCAACAAACCACAGATAAGGTCAAGTTAAAAATTAGGTTGCCTGTTTGGGAAGACAGGGAGCCATATTTCTGCTAACTTAAAAGATTATTCACATGTCACATTTCTGTGCAGTAAAAGCAAGAGTACCTGCTTCCTGTTGCCCTCCAGCCATTTACATCTCAGGCTGGTGATCTAGCTGCCCTTGGTAAGGTTTTCCCTATGATTTTATTTTTTCTATGCTGAGGCAGAGACACAACGCAATAGAGAATATTTTAGAAAGGGGTCTACAGACGAAGGTGCAAGAGCAGACACATGAAGAAATGGATTGTTCAGAAGAGGAATTTGCAAACTTCCGCTTGCGGGCCCAGTGTTTTTTATAAAAGAAGTTTCACTGCTGTGCAACCACGCCCACTCATTTGCATACAGGTGATGACCTCCCTGCAGAGTTGAGTCTTTGGGACAGACTGTATGATGTGCAAACCCTAAATACCTACTTCTTGGTTTTACATTTTTTTCTAACCAGGAGTGAATCTTTGACCCAGTGAGGCAGCAGCTGGGTCCCCAGGGCCTTCTGTGCTGTCTTGAGTTTCAGCAACAAAACTTTGCTCCACTGGGGCTCTGGAGGTCAGGTGCAGTCAGAGAGCTGTACTTATGGACAGGCAGCTCCCAGTGCAAACTCAAGGATGAGAAGGAAGTAGCATGTTACTGGTCCATCGACTGGTATAAATGGAAGTGGGTGATGCTTTCCTGGTTTTGTGGGTTTACAGATCGTGTGACCAGAAGTCATCACATTAAAGAGAACAAGACTTATGAGTGAGAGGCCTCTGCTCTCCTGCCTCCTTCCTTGAATGGCCACCCACTCCACAGCCTCCTCCTCGGTGCAGAGTGTAGAGGAGCGATGGAGGGGCGGCACCCTCAGAGCAGCAGAGCAGTTCTGGGGTCCAGCAAGGTTCTTGCTGTGACAATATAAGGATCCTTTTGCGGGGGGACGGGGGGTACTGGGGATTGAACCCAGTACTGGGATCCCACCCCAGAATGCAAGCACTTTGTCTTAGGATCTCTCCTCCTGGCCAGAACTTCTGGAATCTTCCTGCTTAATCATACATCTAGGTGTGGAATGAGGCACTTAAGAAATTGGGTGAGGCCCAACAGATTCTCTCCCCTCTTCTGAAATCCCTGGGTTTTAGGGGGCTCAAGGGATACACGAGCTACCATCATTCCCCTGGCAGCTGCTTAGAGTTGGTTGTTGAGTGAAAACAGTTGGAAAAAGACAAAACTCCCAAAATCTGTTCCGTGCACCCTTGGCAGACCTGGAGAAGTGGTTAGAGATGCAAATTACAGGGCCCCACCATGGGCTGAATTAGAAATTCGGGTTTTAACAAGCCTTGCAGGTGATTCTGATGCAAGCTCAAGTTTGAGAACCATTGTGTTAAGCACACTGCTTTGCGCTGGGCACAGTGGCACACTGTAACCCAGTGGCTCCCAAGGCTGAGGCAGGAGGATCGCAAGTTTGAGGCCAGCCTCAGCAACTTAGCAAGGTCCTAAGCAATCCAGCGAAACTCCGTCTCTAAACAAAATATATTTTTTTAAATGATTGGGGATGTGGCTCAGTGGTTAAGTGCCCCTGGGTTCAACCCCTAGTACCAAAAAAAGTGCTTTGCACACTTTATTTATCACACTTCTATTAAAATAAAAAACAAGCGCTTTTCTCCCCAAAACGGAGGTTTCCACTTTACTCAGGCAGAAATTCTGTCAGATGCGCAATTCCTTCTAACATGCCCAGTCTTTCCAACTAGGAGAGGCCTTGCTGTGTGGAGTTATTTGCATGCTGACTAAAAGTTCTTATAATCTGACAGACTGAACTTGCTGCCAAGCCTCCCTGTCAGGGAGTAACACCTTAAATAAAGGCCTTCAGCTCTTTTGTTTTCGTAAGATGGTGTATTGTGTCCCAAATGCTTTTGTTTGGGGACAAATGTACCTAGTATGTGTGACTTCACCCAAAGCAAAATCCCAGGTCACCTTTACTAGATGTCTATGAGGAGCAAAGCTTCTAGCACATTCTATAGGCCTGTTTGTGAAGACACACAAAGTTCTCAGCAAAACCAGGTCATAGCTTGGTAATGATCCTCCCTGAGAGAACTGTATTGGGTTTGCTTATTTACTCCTCAAAATGAAGCATGGTTGGGCCAACAGGAGCTATCTGCTGGTTTTTCAGAGGTAGAGCCAAATTGAAGCTTCGTGGTGCTGGAAAACAGAGTCAGTGTTTTCCCCCTGCGCTGGGTCAGTGCTATTTGTTGTTGACTCTACAGTTGTTTCACGATGAGGGGGCCAGAGGAGAGTGCGTGCTGCATTCCAGTATTCAACTGGGAATTTAGGGGAGCTTTTCTCCCTCACTGCCCCTCACCCCTGAGTCCCCTTTGCTCGATGAAGAGCTGGGAAAGTCCAGTGTCCACACTGTGAGAAGCCAGGCGTGGTGGCACATTCCTGGAATCCCAGCAACAGAGGAGGCTGAGGCAGGAGGATGGAGAGTTCAAAGCCAGCCTCAGCAACTTAGCAAGGACCTAAGCAACTCAGTGAGACCCTGTCTCTAAATAAAATATGAAAAGGGCTAGGAATGTGGCTTAGTGGTTAAGTGCCCCTGAGTTCAATCCCTGGTCCAAAAAAAGGTAGGAGGAGACAAAGTCAACACAAGCAGGAGCACTCTGAACTGGAACAGAATTTAAGGAGGATTGAAGATCACAAGGCTCTTGCTCATTCTTCCACAGAGCCTGCCTGATCACCTGCCCCATGATATGGGGTGATTTGGTAGGTTGCTATTTAACATAGACTTCGAAATGTTTTCAGAATAGGGCACCTCAATAACTAATAAGTCTTTTAAGGCATCCATTCAGTTGCTGATTGCCTTGGGAAGAGATGTTTATACATTCCATATTTGAGGAATTGTTGAAATACTGGTAGAAGAAATTTCAGTGGTGCCCACAGGCTTGAGTTATAAAGAGTATGTCTAGGATCGACAGTCTTGTACCCAAGTGTACTCACTGCCTCTGGTGACTTCAGAACTCAAAGAGTCTTGGGGAGGGACCTTGGCACACCAAGGCATATACTTACTTGGTCCTGAACATCTCCAGAGTTCTGCACCACACTGGCTCCATCTTCACCCGATCATACCATGGTGGGATTCCTTTATCCCCCAGTCGTCAACATCTGCAGCTTCTTTGATCCCACTTCCCTATGTCAACCCAGACCCAGGCAAGGTCATCAGCGCCCTTCTCTAGGGAATGGAGACTTGAGAAAAGCTAGTAAGTCTAGTACCAATTCTTGAACTGAAGCTGTACAGACTCAAGGGCTGTGGGCAACCTTAAGTTTGAGAAAGCAAGGAACAGATCTGCACAGAGAGAGGCAGAGGATGCTGGGATCCCAGAGTCCAGAAATCCAGTCCCAATCCCCTTTCAGCAACAGCTTCCCATTCCCATGTTGCCCTACTATGCTGCTGGGTTTCTAACTTTTTTCCCTTGGAAATCAAACTCATTTTATATCTTTTTGTTCCTTGCGACCTATTTTTCTTGCTTAGGCTAAGATAGGTGGCTTCAGGGCTTGGTCTCACTCTATATGCCAGAGTGTTGCTTCGTATCTAAATTCGAAGAAAAGCCAGAAAGCATCTGGGTTATTCCATTTCATACTCTAATTTTATTTGAAATTTTTTATTTGTTCTTTTTAGGTGTACATGACAGTATAGTTTGACAGGTCATACATACACGGAGTGTAACTTCCCTTCTCATGGTTGTACATGGTGTGGAGTTTCACTGGTTGTTTATTCATATATGAACATAGGAAAGTGATGTCCCATTCATTCCACTGTCTTTCCTATGCCCATCCCCCCTTCCCTTCATTCCCCTTTGTTAATCCAACTAACTTCTATTCTGCCCCCATTCTCTTACTGTGAGTCAGCATCCACATATCAGAACATTCTGCCTTTGGTTTTTTGGGATTGGCTTATTTCACTTAGCATGATAGTCTCCATATCCATCCATTCACAGGCAGATGCCATAATTCCATTCTTCCTTATGGCTGAGTAGTATTCCATATACCATATTTTCAATCTTCATTTACCTGTTGGAAGGAACCTAGGTTGGTTCAATAGCTTAACTATTATGAATTGAGCTGTTATAAACGATGATGTGGCTGCGTTGCTATAGTATACTGATTTTAAGTCCTTTGGGTATAAGCTGAGGAGTGGGATAGCTGGGTCAAATGGTGGTTTCATTCCAAGTTTTCTGAGGAATCTCCGTACTGCTTTCCAGAGTGGCTACACCAATTTGCAGTCCCATCAGCAATGCCATACTCAAATTTTTGCTTTGTATTCATGCCATCTGTTGAACTTGAGGGCCACACGCTTCACCTCCACTCTCATCTCATCATCGTGGTCTTTGGATGCCTGTTCTGAGCATTCCCGTAATGTGCTCCAGAGTCTAGACATGGGAAATGATAGAGTCAATGGCTGGAGCTTCAGATCTACCTGCCTTGTGGTACGAGGTGCAGAGATGATTCCAGTGTGAGTCAACCTCAGAGAAGTAGCCCAGCCGGCTCCTTCAAGGCGCAGATCAGGAAGGACTCTCCGAGGTGATGATGCTGTACAGTGAAGAGAAGGGTGGACAGTAACTGGGGGCGATGGAGAGGAGGCTGGGCATGCCTCAGGCATCAAGTGTCCAGCAATATATTTCATGCAAGACAGACACCTGAGCAGGCCTGTGTCCGGTGATCCAGGTGCTATAAGGACTCTCCTGAAGATGTCCCTAGTCATGTGCTGGTCTCCCACGAGCAAGTAGCCAGCAGCTGCTACCAAACTCACTGAGGACATGGCTGTTCCTTCCAGGACTGGGGACTGTGGGCCAACCACCTTCGAAACCCAGAATCATCCCATCCCTACAGTCTCCCTGCCAAGTGCCCCTGTATTGCTGGATGATTGACAACTGGAGCGTGCCAACCCTCCTCTCCATCGCCCCCAAGACTATCCAGCATCATCACAGCATCATCATCCCTGAGAGCCCTTCCAATTGGCACCTTGATGGAGCCTTCTGGGCTACTGTCTGAGACTGACTCACACTGGAATCTTCTCAGAGGTCCCCTGCCTCCTGGAAGCCAGCTAGGCTGTGATCAGAGCTCTGTTTACAGTTGGTTTGGGGGTTGGATTTGGACATCCATGGGCACATAATGGAAGATGGTTCCGATCATCAGTTAAGGAAATAAAGACAGCTTTCCACATGTTTCCAGAACTCACCATTGCAAACCCCATCCTTCTAAAGCTCATGGCTTGGTTTCTAGAGATCAGAGTAGACGGAGCTTTTGCCTCTCTTCACCCCAGCATGGCCAATGTAAGTGTTCAGATCCAAGGCTCCCTAAACACAGAGGAAACAGACCAGTGTGTAGAGCTTGGAGGATGGATCTGGAGCCCTCAGGTTCTGTCCTCGCCGTTTTATTCAGTGAACTTGTTCTGTGAGAGCTGCTCATGATGCTCAGAGACACTGGGAAGCATTTTCCATGATGTGATGTGAACTTGGGGGATTTTTTTTCAGCTTTTCCTCTCTGGTCAGGTTTTTCTTTCCCTAGTTTTGCATATGACTGGATGGTAGAATGTCTCTCTTTTTTTTTTTTTTTTTTTTTTTGATACCAGCAATTGAACCAGGGCACTTAACCACTGAGCCACATCCCCACCCCTTTTTAATATTTTATTTAGAGACAGTGTCTCACTAAGTTGCTTAGGTTGTCACTAAGTTGCTGAGGCTTGCCTCAAAGAACTCATGATCCTCTTGCCTCAGCCTCCCAAGTCTCTAGGATTACAGCTATGCAGGCATGTACCCAACTTCTGTTTTCTTTTCTCAACATGAGAAGTGAGGTTCTTGGGGCTTTTCCCCAAACATTAGGGTTGAAGGAGCTTCAGAAAGTGCAGGAGTAGCTCCTAAGAGTCATGAACTCTTGTAAGATAGGCAAAAATCGTCACATTCGTGCACCCCGAGTTTGATGAGCCTCTTTTTGATGGACGGCAGCCCACCTCACAAGTGGCTCCAAACCTGGAGGGCTTTTCACATAGGTGGAGGCTGAGGCACCCAGGAGTTCACCCAGTGCCAGAGACTGCAGCACCCAGGCAGGTGCAGGCATATCCCTTGGCTCGGGAGGCGTCCCACACACTGGAGACAGTCAGAAAATGGTAAAGCCACCAGGACACTCAGTAGTCTGCCAAGAAAATCCTACTCTGCGGCCTCCCCAGTGTGATTGCTGATTTCTCTTATGCTAGCAAAGTTTCTGGACTTCATTTTTCCCTTGAGAGTGGGGAAGCCCCAAGTTAGGGACACTTGGCATGGCTCTTTCTTTAAGGATACGTTTTCTGGCTTGCAGTAAGAAACGCAGGCTACTGAGTGTCCCGATGGGAGGGGGCAGTAGAAGTGGGTCGTGTCCTGCTGGGGGGATCCTGGCGTCCTTAGGGGGACGTGGGCACTGGGAATGAGTAATGGCACATGTTCTGGTGTTTTTCCCTCCAGGTGCACCAGTATTATAGCTTCCTGCCAGAAGAGAAGGTGCCCTATGTCAACAGCCCTGGAGAGAAACTGCGGATCAAGCAGCTCCTGCACCAGCTCCCGCCACACAACAATGAGGTGAGGGGGTCCAGGCTCAGGAGGAGAGTCCTTAGAACCTCTGTGCATTAGAGCCAAAGGAGACTCACCAATCCTTTGTGGAAAGTGTTGCCCCAAAAAAAAAAAAAAAAAAAAAAAAAAAAAAAAAAAGCAGAGCTTCATGATGGACTGGAGACCCTTTGTGACTGGCACTGCTCGCTATTGGAAGTAACCAGGGAGCACTCAAATGTAGAGCACAGGTCCTGGATTTCTGACTTGAGGAATGTGCCCCCCGATGGCCTGCGTGTGTTGGAGAGGTGATGGGAGGTCCCTGGGCTGTTTTAAACCCTGCTGAGACTTTGCAAGTCTCTCAAACTTTTTCAGCATCATTTCCTATTAAATGAGTATGCAGGGTTTTCACGTTGTGCTGCAGATTTGCTGGTCTCAGCATCTGTGATTTTGTCATGGTGAAGTCTGGCTTCCTAGGGTTTGTCATCTGTCCTTTTGAAAATATGCTCACCGACTCTACTTTTTTCTGAATGGAGAAACACGGCCCTGTAAGCCAGCATCTCCTTACCATTGAAATCACATGGACTATAAAGGGAGCTTTGTAAATGTGCTTGCAAAAGATCTTGCTGGAAGGGATTAGATTTGGAAGCCAGAAATTAATTTTTAAAGGTATCTGCTTTTGAACAATAGGACTCCTATGAAATTGGATAATTTAACTTTGCATTTAAAACAAAAGCATGATTTTAAATAGAAAGGAAAAACAATCCTTTTACAAAGCCAGATGGCCAATTTCTCCTAACTCTCCCTACCCCAGGAGGAAGTGAATGAATGCTTTTTAGTTTTGTCCTCCCACATTTGAATAAACGGGGATGATTTGAGAATCTCACAAAAAAAATGTAAAGCTGGGTGCAGTGATGCATGCCTGTAATCCCAGTGGCTGGGGAGGTTGAGGCAGGAGGATGGCAAGATCAAACCCAGCCTTGGCAACTTAGCAAGGCCCCAAGCAACTCAGGAGACCCTGTCTCTAAATAAAATACAAAATAAGGCCTAGGTAGGGGTATATCTCAGTAATAGAGTGCCTGGCTTGCCTGCTCAAGACCCTGGGTTCCAAAAAAATAAATAAATGAAACATTTGAGTCAGCAGAGCCAAAGCTCAAAACCTGAAGTAACTTTTCTAGAAAGAGAGTGACAATTCTCTTTCCTCCTGCTATTTTCAGACTTCATGAAAGAAATTCAAATCATGCTTGCTCCTTTAAATCTGAGAGCAAGCGTTGTGACCTGTTGTTTGGTTAGGTAATTTTGAACTGAAAATGCGGATTTTTACAAGAAGGAGGGGTGTGCCTGCCTTTTTAGAGGTGCCCATCAAAAGTCAGTGGTGGAACCATCTGCTGGGGGTAGTTCAGGTCACTGCAGTTCTCTTTCTCAAACATTCCTTGAGGGTTTTTTTTCTATTTGGTCCCAGGGATGGAACCCAGGGGCACTTAACCACTGAACCACATCCCCAACCCTTTTTGTATTTTATTTAGAGATAGGGTCTCGATGAGTTGCTTAGGGCCTCACTTTTGCTGAGGCTGGTTTTGAACTCTGGATCCTCCTGCCTCAGCCTCCCCAGCCGCTGGGATGACAGGCGTACGCCACTGTGCCCAGCTAAGTGAGTCACTTAAAATCAGCATTAATAGATAATAGTTTAGAAATATGGTGCAATTACCAGATGTGCAGAAATAAGGAGAGAATGGCAAATACTGGATTTGAGTGTCCCTCCCTTAATTCTGTATTTAAGGAGAAGGACAATCTCTGTTGCACATTGTCACACTTAGCTGAAGCCCAGCAGGCAGCCCTTTCCCTCCTGCTCCCAGACAAACCAGCCTTCCCATCCCTCAACCTCCAGCACACCTGTGCTCCAGCTCCACACGCTCAAGTCTCCGTGTTCCCACTTTCCCACGTGAGGTGGGAGACGGAAGCCATGAGCACATTCACAGTGGTCCTGGCTCAATGGCCTGGAGTTATTCCTTGGAGCCAAGGATCATTGACCTGGGCACATGCAGATAGAAGTATCAGATCACTGTGCGGAGAAAAGAGAACATCCCAGAGCTTTCCCAGCTCTACCTCTCCACATGACTTAGGTCTAAGTGTGGCTTACAGAGTGAGGGGTGGCAGTGAGAAGCAGTTCCAGAATCCATAGCCTGCCTGAGACCTGGACTCCAGAGTGCAGAGCCCTCAGTAAGCCCCTTGGACTGTCAGCAACCTCAGTAGCGGCTCATCTGAAATAACTCCAAGCTTGAGGCTGTTAACATATCAGGTTAGGACTGGAAAACCAAGCAGCAGTGGGTTCAGCGAGAGAACTTCTGGGCAGGGCTTTCAGGACTCAGGGCATCTCCGTTCTTATGTGTATTCAGGTTCCATCCTGCAACTCCCTGGATGAGAAGGAGAAGAGGGAGCTTAAGTTGTTCAGCAACCAGAGGAAAGGTGAAAACCTGGGCAGAGGGAATGTTAGGCCCTTCCCTGTCACCATGACAGGAGCCATTTGTGAAAGGTGAGTGTGGATTCCCCCCAGGGAAGAGGAATTGTTCTCACATCTGTTTATTCATTCATTCATTGGTTTGTTCATTCATTCATCTGTTTAGTCATTCATTTATCCAGTCATCCATTCATCTGTTCATTCATTTGTTCATTCAATCTTTCATTCGTTTATTCATTCATTCATTCCATTTATTCATTTGGCTGTTCATTCAGTCGTTCATCTAGTCTTGTCATTTCTGTTTTCATTCACCAATTATTTATTGAGTACCTATTGTGCACTTCTCTAGACTTGAAGATACAGTAGTGAATAAGACATGAAAGCATAATATTGCCTTTGTAAGGAAGTGTGCTGTAGAGAAAGACCATAAATTCAACCAATAAAATAGAAAAAATAGAAAAGCGGGTTTGGAGGGACTGGGAGTTTAGGGAGGCTGCAGTCTTAAGATGGGGAGAAGACTCTACATAGAAGGTGGCATCTCGACAAAGTCATGCAAGACGGAGTCATGCCGATGTTGGAGACATAAGAACAGCCAGCTCAGAGGCCCTTGTGGCTGGGGCAGAGGGAGTGAAGGAAGAGGATTAGCAGATAAAGTTAGAGTTCATGGAGAGTCATGGAAACCCCTGGAGGGAATGACATGATGGATTCATATTTGAAATGTGTCCATTCAATAATGGAGATTGCCTGGACTGTGATTCAGCCTCTCCCCAGGATCTTCCCAGGGCCAGTGCCCTTTAAAGGAGTAGGACCTGAATTAAAAAAAAAAAAAAAGAGTGTGAGACCTGGCCACTGAGTGTGGTGATACACATCTGTAATCCCAGCAACTTCAGAGGCTGCAACAAGGGGATCACAAGTTCGAGACCAGCCTCAGCATCCCTGGGAAACCCTGTCTCAAAATAAAAAGGGCTGGGGAGGTAGCTCAGTAGTAGAGCACCGCAGTACTGGGAAGAAAAAAAGTGGTACCTTTGGATCAAGACTATGTAAGAAGACCTCAGAAGAAGAGGGTAAAAGCAAGCTTGAAAGATAGGCGGAGAAGGTAGTTAGAAGCAGGTAGGCTTTGATGTGCCCACTCTGGGCTCCATCCACCAGTGCAGGCCCCGCCCCTGGCCACGCCCCCTCCTGCCTCCTTCCTCCCCAGCCTGCACCCCACAGTGTTGAACAGGTCTGTGCCTCTGCAGGCAGCCTGGAATATCTAGAAGAAAATGAGGCCTTCCCTCTGCAAGCCGGCCTCCTGCCTGCAGGACCCCGGCATGTTGTTATGCTATTTTTTTCCTCCTTTGCCACCTTCCTGAATCCTCATTCCCTAGGTCTCTATCTCCACTTCTTGGAGGCCCTAGGAAAGGGGAGGGGAAGGGCCCGAAAAACCTGCCCCACCCCAAATGTAAAGTAAGAACACAGTGATTCCCTTGAAAATAAGTGCTTGGTCACCAGCCCTTAGTGGTGGCCTTTTGTCATATATGCACAGCACTAAAAATGGAGCTAGTGTTTGGGTGCTCATGTGTCTCTGTGCTCATGTGTCTCTTTGCCTCTCAGTGAGGAGGCCAGATTAATGGCGGGGACATTGCAGCGTTGGAATCATGCCACGGGGTTTGCTGGCACCCACCATGCTTCATATGCCCCACCTGCAAGGAGCTCCTGGTGGATTTGATCTACTTCTACCAGGACGGGAAGATCTACTATGGCAGACACCATGAGACTGCCTGAAGCCACCCTGTGCAGCCTGCGATGAGGTCAGAGCCCCTTGCTGGTCACCCCTGGGCTGCACCACAGCCCCAGCTGGGCAAGTTCTGTTGCTTCCTGTGCAGAAGAAAACCACAGGTGACTCCACTCTTGCCTTAACGCTTTAGGAGAGAACCCTCGCTGATGTGGTGACTTCCCAGGGATTCAGGAAACAAAGGCAGGAGGATGGCAAGTTCCAGGCCAGCCTGGGCAACTCGGCAAGACCCTGTCTCAAAATTTAAAAGATTACAAAAGGTCTGGGGATGTACCTCAGTGGCACAGTCGCAGGGTTCAATCCCCAGGGCCAGAGGGGAAAAACCTTTTTTTTAGGTTGCTGCAGTGTCTGGGATTGTGGCCCACTTTACTGAATGTGACCAGGGAAATTCCCAAGGGGCATGTGATTGGCACTCGATCAATTCAGAACTCGTAATATTAAAAAAAAACAACAAAAAACAGAGAGGCATTGTGCAGCTTTAGATTTCAGCCCAAGTCCTAGGGAATATGAGATGCCACTTGCCCAAGGGAATATGCGATGCCACTTGCCCAAGATTTGGTGGGAGGGGTTGGTGAGAGAAAAGAAGAAACTGGGTAGCATTGTTTGATTTACCCACTGTTTACAGAAGTTCCAAGTGCAAATTTGGGGGCCGATGGATGCTCTGCCCGATGCCTGTGCTCCTGACTCTAGGAGGTATCTGAATATGTTATGCTGGGTGAGGAGTCAGAATAGAACATAAGGCCCCTACCTGGCATCCCCCTTCCCTGAACCAGAAGTAAGCCCAGGTGTGATGTGTGCACTACAGGATAGAAAACCCGATTTAGCATGAAAAACTGGGAGCAGAAAGAGGAATGGTCTAAACCTGACCACTTTTATGAGATTCCTTTGGGGAAAGGTCTTAGGCCAAGTCTTCCTCCTGTACAGAGGTGTTTTGTGGTCTGCCTGACCTTATAATCAGCAATCTGAGAGGTAACACTGTCCTTTTCCCCAGAACCCACAATCACATGGGTGTTTCTCTTATAAAACTGCCTAAAAAGGATTCGCTTTTTCAGGAGGGTACCTGTAATCCCAGCAATTTGGGAAGCTGAGGCAGGAGGACCACAAGTTCAAGGCCAGCCTCAGCAACTTAGTGAGGCTCTAAGCAACTTAATAAGACCCTGCCTCAAAATAAAAAATAACAAGGGCTGGGGATGTGGCTCAGTGGTTAAGGACCCCTAGGTTCAAACACCGTGGTACCAAATAATAATAATTTGGGTTCTAATGCAATAGCAATGCTCCAGAGAGACTCTGTGAGCATATAGCTGGGGAACTGAATTCAGATCCAGCTCTGTGATTCTGTACCACCTCTTTACTTTCCTGCCTCTGTTTCCACATCTGGAAATCCATGCTCATAAGGCAGCTTTGGGCTCTCTAGTGCCAAAGAGAATTTATGATGGACATGTGTACTTTGAAATTCATATCGATTGAGACATAATTTGCATAGCATTAGGTTCCCTTTTGAAGATATATGACTCAGTGGTTTTTAGCATATTCATGGAGTTGTGTGATCATCACTACTATCTTATGTATCTTATGCCAGACCTTTTTTTTTTTTTTTTTTTGGAACCAGGGATTGAACTCAGGGACACACGGCCACTGAGCCACATCCCCAGCCCTATTTTGTATTTTGTTTAGAGACAGGGTCTCACTGAGTTGCTTAGGGCCTCGCTAAGTTGCTGAGGCTGGCTTTGAACTCGTAATCCTCCTGCCTCAGCCTCCCAAGTTGCTTGGATTACAGGCGTGCGCCACCACGCCCGGCCCAGACCATTTTCATCAACCGAAAGGACAGTCTATATCCATTGGTAATCATTCTCCTCTTCCCAGGCACTGATAGCTGCTACTTAATTCTCTGTCTGGATTTTTATATTTGAGACATTTCATATTAATGAAGTAGTATAAAATAGAAGCATCTGACTTCTTTCCCTTAGTGTGATGTTTTCACAGATAATGCATGTCACAGTATGTATGTAAGTACTTCATTCTTTTTCATGGCTGAGTAACAGTCAATTATATATATTTTGCAATTGATGAAAATTTAAATGGTTTCTATTTTTAGCTGTTATGAACAAAACTGCACGTAAACATTCATGTGCAGATTCTAGGTATATTGTATTCTCTTGCATATGTATCTATCTAGGAATGGCATTGCTGGATCATATGGTGATTCTAAGTTTGACTTTTTGAGAGAATGCAAAGCTATTTTCCAAAACAGTTACACCATTTTGCATTCCTACTGTCAGTGAATGAGGATTCTATTCATATTCTCATATCTTTTGTTTCATCCATCTTTTTTGATGGGGTCCTCCAGTATCTGTGAAGTAATATCACATGGAGGTTTTGATTCATATTTTAGTAACAACTAGTAATGTCGAGCATCTTTCTACATGTTCATCATCTATTTGTGCATTGTCTTTTTTGTTGCTATGTCTTCGTAAATCCTTTGCCCATTTTTTTCAGGTGGGGTTTTTTTTTCTTCACTCAGTTGTAGGTGTTCCTGATATAATATGAGTACTAGTTCCTTATCAGATATATAATTTTGAAATATATTCTCCCATTTTATGGCTGTATTTTCATTTTCTTTTTTCCCCACATTTTTATTGGTACATGATAGTTGTACATATTGATGGGATTTATTGTTACATATTTGTACATGCACTAATATAACAACATAATTTGGTCACTGTCACTCTCCAGCATTTCCCCCCCTCCTACCCTGTCTCCCACCTCTTGGTCTCTTTCCTCTACTGATCTCTCTTTGATTTTTTAGGTAATCCACCCCCACATTTGGTTTCCTTTTTCCTCTCTAGCTTCTGCATATGAAAGAGTACATGCAACCCTTAACCTTCTTAGTTTGACTTATTTTGCTTAACATGATGGTCTCTAGTTCCACCCATTTTCCTGAAAATGCCATGATTTCATTTTTCTTTAGTGATCTATAAAACCCCATTGTGTATATAAAACCACGTTTTCTTTATCCATTCATCCATTGCCATCAGTGGAACCTCGGCTGGTTCCATAGCTTGACTATTGTGAATTGTGCTGCTGTAAACATGGGTGTGCATGTATCACGGTAGTAAGATAGCTGTTATTCCTCAGGGTGAACACTGAGCAATGGTATACCTGGGTCGGATGGCTCCCTGCCTAGTCATTGGAGGAACCACCATGCTGATTTCCATAGTGATTGTGCTCATATACAGTCCCACCAAGAGTGTAAAAGTGTTCCTTCTTCTCCACATCAGCTCTAGCATTTATTATTACTTACTGTATTTTCATTTTCGTGATGTTGTCCTTTGAAGCATAAAAGTTTTTGTATAAAGTGGATGGGATCCACTTTATCTGCTTTTTCTTTTGTTACTTATGTGTTTAATGTCATATCTGAAAAACCATTGCCTTGTCCGAAGGCAACTTAGCAAGAGCCCCAGCAACTTAATTAGACCCTGGCTCAAAGCAAAAGGGACCAAGGGTGTAGCTCAGTGGTAAAGCACCCCTGAGTTCAATCCCCAGTGCCAAAAAAGAAGAAGAAAATTCCTAACTTCAGCACTGTCCAGCAGGGCCCCACGAGCCGCATGCGGCTATGGAAATGAAATTAATTAAACTGAAGTGAAGTGAACATTTTAGGCCATCAGTTATCCTGGCAACATTTCAAGTGCCCAACAGCAAAGGGCTGAAATTTGAATGTCATTTCATTTTCATTAGTTTACATTGCTTGAGCCACCTTGGGCGATTGGCAGCCCTTTTGGACCTTGCAGATGACATAATTGAGCTGACGCAGTGCATACAATAGTGATCCTCGTTAGTGTTCTCAAGTGAGTCTTCAGATCTACCTTTGTCAATAGGGAATCGTGTGGCCTTAAACAGGTCACTTAAGTTCTCTAAGACTCCATTTCCTCATGCCTGGAATTTGGTGACTAATGACACTTCCTGTGAGACTAGTCTTGAACTTGTGATCTTCCTGCCTTGGCCTCCTGAGCCCCTGGGCTACAGAATATCTTCTGTGCCCGGGTGCGCCTATGGACTGGTCAGGCAGAACCATGTGGAGAAAGAGTGTAGCTCATATTTAGATTTCCTACAGGCTGAGCCTGAGTCAGGGTCTGGTGCCTGTGATGGTTTCCCACTGGAGCAGAGTCTAAGTAGCCTTTTCTGTCCTGCGCTGTGCACTCCTACACCAAGGGCACCGTGTTGAGCAGGCTTGGAAAGTGATCTTCTGCTGCAGGTTTTCACTGTTGCATTTGAATTTTGCTAGAAAATTCGGTAGTCTTTGGAGAAGGCAGCATTCTGAACTGTCTGCTCTTCTTCAAATCCTGGATTACTCCTAAACATACCAGTGACCAGTATGTGCCCCAGGTTAGGCAAAACGCCTTGGTTCTTCCTCTGACCTAGGCTTCACAATAAAGGACCTTTTTTTTTTTGTTCCATAGTCAATGACTCGTGTTACATGGTGACTTCAGTGGGTGTGTTTCTAGGACCTTCCCAACATCCAATGTGCGTAAATCAGTTTGAATAGTGATTCCTCACTGAGAGTGTACCCCCAAAGTTTTTGGCAAAGTTAGGGTCCTGTAGGAAGTTCCATGGAGCTGGGGGACCTGCTTGCACATACCTGTCATTCTCGTATCTTGAGGAATTCAGGAGGAAGATGTCACATCAAAGGCAGCCTTGGAAAATCAGTGAGGTCCTCTCACAACAAATAAGTCAAAAGTGGTGGCGGAGTAGCTCAGGCAAAGCACCACTTGGTTGAATGCACACTAATGCAAGAAAAAGAAAAATTTTATAAGATAACCATGGTGGCTTTAGAGATCTCACACACACACACACACACACACACACACACACACACACATATATGTATGCATATTAGTTGTAGATGGACATGATATCTTTATTTATTTATCTACTTTTTTATGTGGCTCTGAGGATAGAACCAGGCCTCACACATGCTAGGCGAGCACTCTACCCTGAGCCACAACCCCAGCCTGCTTTAAACATCTTGAAGAGATGGCAATGCTTCTTGAACATTCCCTCTCTGCCTTTGCAATCCTGTGTTGTGTTTGCATAGATTCAACTGCACATACTTTAGAACAAGGCGGGCAGGGAGTTCACAGGTCATCACATTCAATTTGTATTCATACTACCCTCGGAGCTGGCTGCTGTCCCATTTCACAGATGAGGAATATGAGGCTCAAATAGGACGAAATTTCCAGCGACACCTGCTGTCTAACCCTAACACTCAGGGTCACTGCCTCAGGGAAGGCAGGCTCCTCGGATGACCCAGATTCGTCAGAGCTCTTAGGCATTCATCTGGCCCCATTCCCAGGAGCTTCTATCTCACCTTCTCCAAGGTGGCCTGTGTGTGTGCAGGTGTGTCCTCCCCCACAGGACCTGAGTGCTGCACTGGGGGCTTCATCTGCAGCTGCACAGTGCTGGGGGTGGCACAGCCTGGCAAATGGATTGAGCATTTAACTTTACATGAGTGGACATGCAGTTCTTTTTTCTTTTTTCTTTTTGGTACCAGGGATTGAACTCAGAGGCACTTGGGCACTGAGCTACATCCCCAGGCCTATTTTGTATTTATTTTTTATTTAGAGACACGGTCTCACTGAGTTGGTAGCACCTCACTTTTGCTGAGGCTGACTTTGAACTCATGATCCTCCTACCACAGCCTCCCAAGTCACTGTGGTTACAGGCATGCGTGCGCCACCATGCCCTGCTTGACATGAATTTATATTACTAATTAATAATTTTATTGCAATAAAAAATTTGCATCACAAAAAATACAGTAGAGGATTACAGGTGTGATGGGAAGGACAGGTGTGGCCAGGAGCTGGCAATGGGTTATGCTTAGAAGTTCATAGTGTGGGAGGTGCCATGGAGGTCTCTAGACATGTGACACTGTGAACCCGTCAGCAGAAGTGGAGTGGGGTGCAGGAGCTGTCCACGCTAGTGCCCCCACCTGTGTGGAGCCAGCCCTCCCCCATGGCTGCCAGTTGCCAGTAGCTGCTGCAGGTCTGCAGAGCGCCTTGGCCACCTGATGTCTGCCGCAGGCCAGGGCCTACCACAGGTGCCCACTGGAAGCAGGGCTGCTGCCCTCCCAAGTGTGCAAGAGCCTAGGGGAGCTGAACTGGACCCATGGGAAGGGGACAGCACTCAAGAAGGCTCCAAGGAGAAAAGGGCCCAGGTCTTGGAGCACTGTGATCTCTCATCTGAGAGAAACTCAGGGCCCGTAGGCAGGTCACAGAGTGGTGCTTCTTCACAAAACTTGGTTGAAAATTGGATTTGGTTTGTAAACATTGGCATGTGCTTCATATTTTAAAAGAACTGATATTTGATAATGAGATGCAGAGGCTCAGACTCTGGTTGGCAGCCCTGGCTTGGTCAGATCTCCTTCCGGTAGGACCTGGTATGTCCACATCTGGGGACAGCCAGGCACAGTTTCCCACTTGGTCTGGGAAGACCTGTACAGCTGTCTTCCTACACTGGATTGACCTGCAGATACAGCACACTTGTCATTTTAAGATCTCTTTTTTAAGGACCCTCACAAGCTATTTCTAAACTTCATATCCACGCATGGAAGGTCAGGGGTTCTAAATACGCTGCAAAGGATGATGATGGAGGATTGGCCTGCCAGATGTGGAGAGCTATGGTAGTACTGCTGTCACTGAGCCCTGGAGCTTTGCAGGGACAGTCAGGGGCGGTCCTATGCTGGAGTGCATGCTGCGGACATAGAGTATGGGAGAGGTGGCCTCCCAGCTGGGGTGTCCCCCTGCCCCGTGCCCCTGAGGAAGCATGACACCAGACATGGTGTCATAGGAGTGTGGCCCCAGTGGGAGATTGAAACCCATGCAGCTTGTGGAGGACCTCGGGGGAAAGTCGTCACCTGCTGGAGAGGGGATGGGCCTCTGAGGTCATCAGGCACTTCACAGCAGCAGCTGGAAGGGGACAGATGGGTGAAGTGGACAACATGAAAATCAACAGTGTCACTACAAAGAGGTGGAGAAGACACCCGCAGAGTGAGAAGGAGATCTTGGCTGATGAGTGCCAGGGCTGGCGCAGATCCACCGTCCAGAGAGGCACTGTCCAATGGGACTTTGAGCAGTAAGATCACAGTGCAGCTGTGGGCTAGCACGGGAGCCACCAGTCACTGTGGCAGTGGAGCCCTTGAAGTCTGGCAAGTGTGCCTGGGAGACAGCCTGCTGCTGAGGACAGGCATAGTCCTGAGCAGCAGTATCACAGGAACAAACCCTGGGAGCATCAGAGCCACCAGAGGAAGGTACAGGAAGCAGCCCATGACCATGCTGTGAGCACCCAGCAGGTGCTGTGGCAGGACTGAGGGGCACACAGCTCTCCCAGAAGAGGTCTGTGCCCTCCAGGGTGCCACCTGCTGCAGCAGGACTCAGCCTGTGGAAAGGAAGACTCAGAGGGTGATCTGGTGAGAGGAGCCCCTAGGGAGGGACACCGCTGGCCTAAGTGTGGAGAACACGCCACGCTGAGCTGCTGTGGGATGCTTGCTCCTGGTGAAGGAGGAGAGGAGGGGTTTCCAGGCGCCAGCAGGCCCTGTGCTCTTGGAGTCAAGAGCGTGGACTGCACCAGTGTCCCCTGTGCTCCCTCACTGCATGCGAGCTGCGAGGCTGCGTATTTTCAAGTGATACATTTTATTTATATATATAATTTTTTTTTAATTGTAGATGGACTCAATACCTTTATTTTATTTTTATGTGGTGCTGAGGATCAAACCCAGGGCCTCATGGGTGCCAGGTGACCATCTACCACTGAGCCACAAGCCCAGCTCAGAATGATACATTTTATAATAAATCAACAAAAGGAGGGGTGAGGAGACTCTTCACATGCTGATATTTATTCATCCAAAATGAAAACAAACTAAGTCAAATTGGAATTGAAGGAAATGATTAAAACACCTTAAAGCTCATTTGCCAAACTCAGAGAAGATACACACTGAGTGAGCACATGGCCTGCTCCTCCCACCCAGGAGGGCAAAGTCCATACACAGTGCCCCCTCCATACACGGTGCTCTGGTGGGCGCAGTGAGGGAGCAGAAGGCTGCTGGCCCTTCGTTCACGGTGGTGTGATTTGAAAACTTGGAAACCGGGCGACTGCTTATCATAAGAAAGAGTTTTTGGTTTCGTAGATACAAAGAAGGCAAAAGTATGAAAAATATCTCATTCCCAACAAAATTGTCAACAACTTATTAAGTTCATAAAAATTTAAAAAAAACTTAATAGATTTGCAAGAAAGACATAAAACCTGCATTAGAATCCTAAAATCTATTTGGAAGAAATAACCAAAACACTCATATATAAAGAAACATGCCTGTGTCCTAGTGGAAAACTTAACATTCTGAAACTGGTTTCCAAATCAGTGTGAACACACTGCAGTCCAGTCTGGGTACTATGGTGAAGTTTTCCTTTAAGGTGGACCTGGAAGCAATAACCTATCCAAGGGGAAATGTTCTGAGAGTCCTCAGTGCATTTCTGAAAAAGAGTGCTAGTGAGGAAGGCCAGGTCTCAGAGATACTAACCCCTCTAGTGACCACAGATGGGTCAGGGCCTCATTCCCAGGAGAGGCCTGCAGGGCACTGGTGGGCAGGAGGGAAGGCTTACTGAGTAGCTGGCCTGCCCTGGAAACACCATCAGGGAGCATGGACTTCAGAAGGATTAAAGCTCTCAACCTTTCTAACTATGGAAGTGGCAAAAATCAGGAGAAGGGCGTGACTCGACTTTGAGTGGGGTTGGCTCCACAGGCAAGGTTTGGAGACCTGGAGGCTAGAGGGGAAAGGGCAGGGCCGTGACCACCAGGCCACAGGGGTCCTCCCTGTCCACTGCAGCAGAGTAAAGAGATTGAAAATTCAAAGGGGAGGAAAGGTAGGCAATGAACATGACCTCTTTCCACCTTGTGAGTGGATGTGGACATACAGATTGAAAGGAGCACCCTGTCATCAGATGGACAAACATCTACCTCTTCTGACCTAGTGCTATCAAAGGTGGGGGAAATGGCACTTTCAGCCCTTGCTGGGGGTGCAAGTCACTGTAATGGATAGCTATTGATGGCTATGAACATTAGACACTATGTCTTCTATTTGGAAGAAAAAAAAGTGGAGTGGGTTTTGCCTTGACTATTTCTGAATGTTCTACCTCTAGCTTTTTGGTGTCTGCAGTTTCTGCCACCAGCAAGGGAGGGCACTCTGTTTCAAGAGATATGGATGCAGGACTCACCATCCTCAACACCAGGAAAACTTGGTTCAATATCCTCTGGCCTGGTTGCTGGCAGTTGAGCTGCCTCCTGGACCACAAGTGTTTCGAAGTCCTCTGGGGGCCCTAACTCTCCCTCACTTAAGGCTGCCATGCAAGATCTATTTTCCAATTTGATGATGGATCTTCCCCCAGCTGAGCTGGTACAGCTGTGAGCTACCTCAGGGGAAATTGGGGCTCTTCTGCTGAAGGCACTTCTGGTGGCACTGGAGCTGCAGAAGAAAAGACCCCAATATGACCGCCTCTCCCTGGACCTTCCCAATTCCTGCAAGAACCCTGCCCCTGAGGAGAAAGCAGCTCCTCTCCCCACCAGAGATATCTTCTCAGACAAGGGTCCCCCAGGCTTGTCTGGTTCAGAACCAAAAGCCAGTTCCCAGAGGGCCAGCACAAGTCTTTGTCACACACTGTCAGCCACCCAGCTCTCCTCCTCACAGGGCTCAGATTCACTGGGATCAGGGTCCTCCAGCTCTGCCAGGAGTCTCTGGACATGGAGGCTCAGTTCTGATGTAGGCATGGTGAGTGCCAGGAAGTCCTTGAGATACTTCAGGGTGCCCAGATCCAGGGACCCCAAGAAATCCTCTGGGTACATAAACAGTACCATCTGAATGATGGAGCAGAGAGTTCTGTGGAGTTTGGAATGAGGCAGGCAGCCATCAGGACCTGGGCCTCTCCTTTAGCTGGAACCTTCAAAGGCCCCCTGCATGAGGGGCTTCCCAAAGAGTGGCCAGGCAGCCCACATGCAGCTGGGTGAGGAGGGCAAGCCTGTGAGGGACATGTGTGTCTAGGTGGTTCCTCAATTTCTGTCCAGTCTCTGAACAGGAGAGTGTGGGCACTCCTGGCTGGATTGGATGTGTAGGGAGGGGATCCTCCCAGGGCCTGGCTCTGAGGCCCCAGCACTCCTCTGCTCCTTTGGTGCCCTTAACCCCTCCACCCCTCTCTGTGTTCCTCCTACAGGCAAAGCCACATACCTTAGCCCTCTGCTGGGCATCACACAAGGGCGGGCCCTGGGGTTTGCCCAGCCCTCCTCTACACCAGCCCTCCAAATCCCCCCATCGGGAGAAAGGAACCCTCCCTCTCTGATGAAAGACTACTCACTTCTTTACTGGAAGGTGCTTCTCCTTGGCTCCTTCCAGGAGGTGTTCATACCTAGAGAAGGCCAGAAAGGTGTCACCTCTTACATCACAGGCCCCTGACCTTCCTAGATGCCTGCTGGGATTGACTAGGCTGCTGATAGTCATGGCAGCTCATGAGGGCTGGAGGTGTGTCTGCCCTACTTCCTGAACGGTAGGCTACATGGCTGCCACTAGTAGGGCCTTCACATCCATTTGAGCAATGAATGAACCCAACCTCCTACTGCCTCCCTATCTCAAAGCCTGGGTCCCCACACTCCCTACCAGGGGTCCCTGTTCTGGCTCCATGCTGATCAGGAACCCTCCCAGATGCAATGCACACTTTCCTTTTCTTCTCAAACAGGGAAAGTGCTTTTCCTGAGTCCCCAGAGCACTGAGGCCTGAGGCAGACAGCTTCCTAGAATGAGAGAGGACAGGCTCCCAGGAGCAGCTCAGAGCCCTGGGCAGCCTGCTGCACAGCACCAGGCCTGAGGCCAACACTGCTAGGCCTCCTGCTATGTGGCCCTCTGAAACCCCTGCTTCCACAGAGCTGAGTGAGGCTGCGAGTGATCCCTGCCTCCCCAGCACCATGCCTGGAGGTGGTGGAGTCCCCGGGTTTGGAGGTGGTGAGCACCTTTTACATAGCAGCTCCATGAACTTGTGGTTGCTGGTCAAATCCCGGTAGTTGCGCAGATATTTGTGCATGACGACAGTGTCCCCCCTCTGCGCGCGCGCGCGCGCACACACACACGCACAGAGTTGTGAGTATCTGGGATATAGAAGGAGTAGTGGGGTAGCCTAAGCTCACTTGCCCTGGGCTGCTCTGTCTCATTCCCTAGTTCCTTGGAAACATTCGCCAGAGGCGACGTGGCCCAGCACTGACCCAGCGCCTCCACACTCCGGACAGGCCCCTGCTCAGGGCCTTCTTCAGGCCTGACCTCCACCCATTGGGACACAGCAAGAGCTAATGGCTCTGACTCACTCTCTCTGTACAACTGAATAGACTGGGCTGTGCCTGGTCAGTTGGTGCCTGACTACCAGTTCCACATTGTGGGTTCCATTGCCAAGGAAGTGAGGTCACTTCCTTGGGGTCCCCTTACCTGAAGCACTTCCTAACCCAATAGGAATCATCTTAGAGGCTGGCCACTCCCATGTCCTGGGACACAAGTGGAGAGAGTTGTACCCATACATACTTCCTCAATGTGCAGGAAAGACGGGTGGAGCAAGCTTCCCAGGTGTGGGGAGACGGATTGCTTCAGACCCATCCTCTCCCTTGGGCTCTGTGTGTGACACTGGATGAGCCATTGGACCTTCAGGGTCTCCCTAACTGTCCAAAATGTCTTGCAGGGACCCTTCTAGCGTCTGCTCTTGAGGTTGTCCTCAGGTGTGTGGGTCCATACACACCTGTATGACCTGCGGGGCCTCTAATGCTTGAGTCACAGGCTGATCATTCAGAAACACCCAGATGACGCAATTACAGAGAGGGGAGGGACTAAATGCTATGGATGAGGCAGCAAGGCCTGGTTCCAGTTTGTCCCTGGATCGAGTACAGTTGTTTCCATGCTCATTCCTTAATTCCTTCTCAAAGTGCTCTTTCTCTGGTCTCGGATTTGCTGAATCCACAGGTGGTTGATGAAGTGCAATTTCAGTGTGCCCAAGAGAGTTTCTTTAGGTTGATTTTTTTTTTCATTAATTGCAATGTCTTGTGCTTCATGGTGCAGTTCATGGGTAGGTCAGTGTGACCATTGTAATTTCGGGGGGTTGGGGAGTGGGTCCTGGGGATTGAACTCATGGGCACTCACCACTGAGCCACCTCCCCATCCCCATATGGTATTACATAGGGAGACAGGGTCTCACTGAGTTGATTAGCACCTTGCTAAGTCTATGAGACTGTCTTAGAGTTCATGATCCTCCCGCCACATCCTCCCAATCACCTCTGTAGTCATGGGCCACAATACCCAGGCAAAGATGCTTTTTTAAGACAACTGAAATGATACAGAAAGGAGAACAGCAAAGGAAAGCAATGACCAGCACTCCACCACAGGTGAAGAGCCTCCTAAACTTCTTTCACTTATTCATTCAACAAACATGATGCCAAAGTACCAGGCTGTATTGCCTAGACCAGGGACCCAGCAGTAGAACAAAGCCCCTCTGATTGGAAGTCACATTTAGAAAAGCACAGCTTCATGACAACTCGCCTAGATACAGCCTTAGGATCACTGCACACTTGCACTTTTGAAGTGGTTGGGTCCATTCCACCATGGGCTGTGGGCACCTTGCTGCATCAGTAAAAGATGGCCTGACCATACAGGAGCCCATCACATTATGGCTCAACTTCTCCCCATCAGTCCTTACTGATAGCAATTTGGATCCTTTCCCTTTTCCCACTGTAATAATTGTGGATTGCATGTGGATTATGTGAGGACCCTTATGCTTTACCCTCCTTCTTTATGTGATTATTTCTTATTCCAAGCCCCTAAGGATTAGATCATTTGTTTTCCATTGACATTCCCAGGATTGAACAGAAGCCCTGTGGGGACAGAAAAATTAATATCCGTATCTGGCCAGCTGCCAGCTTCGTGACTGAGGTAGCCGGGTGAGGTGGTGCAGGTCTCTAATGCCAGCAGCTTGGGAGGCTGAGGCAGGAGGATTGCAAGTTCAAAGCCAGCCTTCGCAGCTAGTGGGGTCCTAAGCAACTCAGTGAGACCCTGTCTCCAAACAGGCATATTTCCTTCAGGTAAGTTCCGTGGGGCATGAGAGCCTTTGGAAATGAAGACCCAATGAAACAGGGAGCCTGTGTGTTTTCATACTGAGTTGGAGGAAGAGTGGACTCTCCTGCAGAAGCATTATGAGGCACAGGGGCCCTGAGCCTATGGTAATCAACTGGGGTGAGGAGCAAGGCCCAGTTCAGATTCCTCTCGGTGTCTCTGTCTGTTCAGAAGGGAGGACACCTGTTTTCTTTGAGGCACGGGGAGGGCACCTTTGGAGGGGCCTACTTTAGAGGAAGGACAGATTTTGCTCATGGGCTGATTCATGGGAGAAGGTGGGAGAAGATAGCAGTGATCTTGTGTTGTTTTTGTTTTGTTTCTCTGTGCTGGGGATTGAACCCAGGGCCTTGTGCTCTAGAGGCAAGAACTCTACCAACTGAGCTATATCCCCAGCCGGTAGCAGGGATCTTTATTGTACTGTCCCCTCAACCGTCAAGGTGTCAGGAGTATCAGGCCTGTCTCCCCTCTGTCAAAAAAGTGCTTTTTTAATTGATTTTGGGTTTTGTTTGTTTGTTTTTGGTACTGAGGATTGAACCCAGAGATGCTTAACCACTGAGCCACATCCCCAGCCCTTTTTAAATTTCATTTTGAGACAGGGTCTCCCTGAGTTGCTTAGAGCCTCACTAAGGCCTTGCTGAGGCTCCCTTTGAACTCCCTCCTCCTGACTCAACCTCCTGAGCTGCTGGGATGACAGGCATGGGCCACCTCACCTGGTGGAAAATTCTTTCATGGGTAAGCTTTGCTCACAATGACTTGCTGCCTTCCTTTGCCTTTCTTTTATCAGTGATGAGGTTTCTCTTCACATTTATATTGACTGCATATTGTTCCTGTTTTTTGGAATTGCACTGCTCAGTGGATCTCTTCTCCTCAGTTCATCAGCAACCATCATATTTTATAAACTGTAATTGTATCAAGTGTGCAGTTTCCCTCTTGGTTATTTTTATGCCTTTAATGTTTTTGAAGCATATGAGTTTATAGTGTTCATATGGTTCAATAAATCAGTCTCTTGAGATTTGTGACTGGAATTGGAGATGTGATCATAAACTGATTTTTTTATGGCATTTGAAGGTAAATGGATGGAGCTGGAGACTATCATGCTAAGTGAAATCAACCAGTCCCAAAAAGCCAGAGTCCTAATATTTTCTCTGATAAGTGGATACTGATCCGTAGTGGGAGGTGGGTAGGGAAGGATGAAGGAAGGTTGGATTGTACAGATGGGAGTGAGGGGTGGGGTGGGGCTGTGGGGATGGGAAGGATGGTAGGTGAGCCAGACATTATTACCCTATATAAATGTATAAAAAAAATACTTTTAAATGTCATCACTGTCAAATAAATGATCATGAAAAATAAATAAAAGTAAAAAATATTCAGGAAACAGTCTGCATGATTTCAAATTTTTAAAATTCCTCAAACCTTATTTTATGACAGAATACAGTCCTATCCTAATTTTCTACTTGCCATTTTTGCATGTAATTGACTGATAATGTTAAGCCTTCCATGTCATTACTCCTTCCAGCAAAGTGAGAGGGTTTTAAATCTCCAAGGGTGGTTGTAGATTTGACTTTCTAGTGTTATTAATTTCACTTAATGTATTTTAAAATGTTGTTATTTGTACATACACAATTAGGATCATTATGCTCTCTTGAGGAACTAACTCTATTGTGGTTATGAAATGTTCCCCTTATCTCTGAAAATAATTTTCCTTGAAATTTCTTTTAAATTAATAGCTCCACTTCAGAGTTTTCAAGCTTCCTTTCCCTATCTTGTGCTTTTAACCTTCGGGTGTGTTGATATGCAAAGTGCGACATATGAATGTGGCATACAGTTAGTGCTTCCTTTTTAAATGGTTTGAACCTACATACCTCTTAATTACGATATAAGGTTCACTTATATTTAAGTGAACTACTGATATGTTGGGGAGAAAGAGAACACCTGACTTGAAGGTTCGTGGAAAACTGGATCAATGATAGGTTTGATGAAATAATATTTCTGGAAAGCAGGTTGAAGAGTCCTGCTGTCTGGCTCAGAGAGAAGAGTGCTGGAAGTGTCTGTTGCAATTGTCCATTCTCTCATTGATCATATGGTACACAGAAACAGATTTATTGTATTGTTTGTTAACACTTTATTTTGCAACTAAAACTTCTGTAAAAAAGTAAACTCATTACTATGTGAAAGTCTCTGTTATGAGACAGGAAGTTTGAATGACATTTGACTGGTTCGTGCTGGTTTTCAAGATCCCTCAGCCGATTCATAATCAAATTCAGGCTGCCAGTGCCCAAGGGTCTCATTTACCCAGGATTCTGTGATCTGTGGCTGCTGATTGCAATGACTGCCGTCCCCACTGCATTAAGAGAAAAAAAAGAAAGAAAAGGAATGCTCATCTGAGTGTATGAAGAACTTTCTCTGCTTGCTCTGGTGAGAGTGCACTTTTAGTTCCATGATCTTTCAGTTGTTTTCATTGACTTTCAAAGACCATGTGTGAGAGGCCCTGAGGACAGCATCCCTGCACTGGCCCAAGATGGTTTGTGTGGACATAGTTGTTATGTCTGCTTCTGCCAGCCTCCTTCCTGGAAGCAGGTTGCTGCTGTTGTTGTTTTGTTTGTTTTGTTTTTGTTTGTGCTTAGCAGGGATTAAACTCTGAAATGCTTACCCACTGAGCTACATCCCCAGCCCTTTTTGTGTTTTATTTAGAGTCAGGGTTTCACTGAGTTGCTTAGGTCCTCACTAAGTTGCTGAGGCTGTCTTTGAACTCAAGATCCTTTTGTTCAGCCTCCCAGGTCAGTGGGATTACAGGTGTGTGCCACCACATCCAGATTGGAAGCAGTTATTGATGACACCGTGTAGCCTAGGGACTTGACAGGGAGCACCTGCTTGGGATGCACAGAAGGGGAGCACTATGGTAGCACCACCATCCTCCAAGACAGCTCGCAGGGCTTTTCCTCACCACCTCATGGCAGTGTGAGGCAGGGGGGAGAGCAGGAAGTTCTGCTGCTCTGGGGAAGACCCTCGACCTCGGGGAAGCATGGGAACAACCTGGTTTTGCTTTCTCTCTCCATCACTGGAAGCCACCTGCCTGTTGGGCACTCGGACACACCTCAGGCCACCCCACTGCTGGTCGACATCTCCTACACCATGCCAGGCCTGCTCGTGGTGACATGGGTGCAGGACAGAGCAATGGTCACCAAGTCCAAGAAGTTAGATCGAGAAATGACATGCCACTGGATATCATGATTCAGACATGGCAGGTGGGGGGACGTGAACACACCCATGGGGGTGAGAGGGTAGAGAAAGGCTCTTGGAAAGGGTGACATTTGGGAGAAGATGAAAGCAGCGGGTGTGGGTTGGTGCTGCCTTTAAAGGATGGACCTTGTGCCAATTCTCTTGGTTCTGGTAATATGACCTCCTTTTACCTAGGATGTGAGTGGTATTGTGGAAGGTGGCTTAATAGCTTGTTTCTTCATGACTAAAAAATTACACACATAATCAACTACATGGGCACAAAGAATGACCCTGAGAGGGTGATAGGAAAAATCAGGATCCTGTGAGGTTGCCCTGAAGCACGCCTATAATCCTAGGGTGTTGGGGAGGTTGAGGCAGGAGGATGGCCAGTTCAAAGCCAGCCTCAGCAAAAGTGAGGTGCTAAGCAACTCAGCGAGACCCTGTCTCTAAGTAAAATACAAAATCGGACTGGGGATGTGGCTCAGAGGTTAAGCACCCCTGGGTTCATTCCCCAGTACCAAAAGTTTCGGGGGAGAGGATCCTGTCACTGAACCTCAGTCAGCCCTTGGAGGCAGCCAGACTATTTCCACCAAATGGCCTAAGTTATACCTAAAAATCATGCTTCTGTCATTCCTCAAGTCCCACCCACAGCCCCTTTGCAGGGGCCACCCTAGGGACACCCTTGATTCCCAGTGAAGTGAACTGATCATCTGGTGAGCGTCTTCCTCTGGCCTACAAGGGGCTCTGGCATAAACAGTTCTGTCCCAGGTGGAAGTATGGGGCACTCAGACTCAAACTCGAGAGAACTTGAGTCAGAAACTGTAATGAGACTCCTGAGCTGGAAGTGGCACAGACACCGTCAAATCAAGGACCTGACATGTGGGGAGGCGGGGAGAGGGAGACGCCAGAAGCCTGGAAGTGGAAGGCAGGTGGCCACCACTGGCAGGAGGCCAGGAGGATGCTTCATGGCTTGCCAAGCAATGGAGCCACTGCCACATTGAGCTGATGGAAAATTGTGGGCACTCAGTGGTGATCGAGAGACCCAGGAACACAGCCAAGCTCATGGTCGACTTTTGGGCTTCTGTGCATAATGCAGACAACAAGAAACTGGACTGAAGCCCTGACTGTAGCCTGCATTCGACCTCGGCATCCACTCCCGTCCCCCAAGCCTGACGTGGCCACCGCTCTCAGGGATCCTGCCCCAAATGCGGTTGGAGCGCCAGTGTCCCTGAGGAATTCAGTCCCTCTTTCCCAGTATCCTTGGTTCCACCGAGCTTCAGGGACCTCAAGGAAATCTCCAAGATCTTTTTCCCAAAATGGAAACTCACATGGAACAAAATAAGAACACCCAGCCATGAAATTTCCTGAGAAGTCTTCAAATTCTAAGCAGCTATCTTGGACCATCATCATCCCGGACATTTTCTTTAAGATGTTCCTCACTCTGGGACTCAAGAGATTTTTGTTGCTCCAGATATATTCCCCTGCATGGTCAGGGGCTTCTGTAGGAGAATTAGTCCTCACTCACCGAACCCTCTTGTCTAGGTCTAATTTAAATTTTGCTTAGGGGCCCGTACGTGAATGCAACTCCTGAGCCACAGGTCAGGGAGGAAGACGGCATGTGCAGAGGGCCAGAGCTCCTGCTTGGCCAGCCCTCAGAACTGCCTGAGCAGCAGCAAACACCTGGGTGGTTCGTTTGGCACCCATGAGTCAGATATGCAGTAAGTGAACTGAGAAGAGTCACAGAATGAAGAATATCTGCTAGGGTGGGTTTCCTAGGAATCATTTATTATTTTTAAAAATAGGACTAATAAAGCAATAATGTTCTAAATGTCTAAGTAATCAGACCCGAGATCCACACACAAGCAATTTGTGAGCCTCTTTTCTATTTGCTGTGCTACTGAAAACCCTTGGATGTAAAATACTAGTTTGTTAATGAATTCTGTGAATTCTGTGAACAGTAACGTGATTGCAAATGAGTCTAAACAGCTGTAAAAGTGACCACAATGATCTGAAATTAATATAAATCTAGATCAGCCACTTGCAGGTGGTTTCTGTTTTTGAGCCCCTAATTAAGTGCAATGTCAGTCATTTTTCTGTTCACTTTAGAATATGTTTTTAAAATAAGGCTTTAGGGTTTAGGATGTTGCTCAGTGGTGGAGTACTTGCCTAGCACATATGAGGCCCTGGTTTGATCCCCAACACTGGGTAAAAATGGTAACAATAAAGTAAGGCTTGTTCTACAGGCATTGGAAACCTTTGCTTGGATGATTGCTTAGTTAAATCTTAAGAAATTGTGTTTGTAGCCAGGTACGGTGGTACACCCCTGTAATCCCAGCCACTTGGGCTGCTGAGGCAGAAGAATTGCAAGTTCAAGACCAGCCTTGGCAACCTGTCTCAAAATAAAAAATAAAAAGGGCTGGGGATGCAGCTTAATGGTAGAGTGCCTCTAAATTCAATCCCCAGCACCTTAAAAGTAAAGAAAGAAATGA
>JAJEJO010052448.1:0-53017 GCA_020662805.1 Glaucomys volans
CACATGGGAGGATCCTACGTCCTTTAGGTCTTGACAGCTGACAGTGAACAGTTTTCCAGGCAAATACTGGCAGATTGATTTCACCCATATGCTCAGATGCAAAAAGCTCCCTTACTTACTTACCTTGGTTGATACTTTTTCAGGCTGAATAGAAACCTTCCCCACCCCCAGGGAAACTCCTGACATCACCTGCTATCCTCTTTGAGCAGATTATTCCCAAATTCAGACTTCCTGCATCCGTCCAGTCAGATGAGAGTCCAGCCTTCACCTCTCAGACTGTTCAACTAATCTCCAGAAGCCTCGCAATCATCTGAAGACTCCATATCACCCTTCCCACCCCAATCCTTGATGGTAAAGTTTACACAGGGACAACAGCCACTGTCCCAAGGCTTCACTTAAAATCTAAAAGCTTATATTCAGGTGATTCCTCAGGCTCATCTATCCATCCAGGGGCAGGAAATGGAGATCCAACTCCAGATCAACGAAGCTACTCACCCTAATGCTAATCCTTTCTCAGGTCTTACTCTGATACATCAGGGTCTTTGACTTCTCAATCTCTCCACAGTTAATAACATCTCAGATTGTTTTCTTTGTGCAGGTTTGGACTGGACCCTGCTAACAGCCGTTCCTATGAGTACCCCCCTTAATACTTCCTCACAGGCTCACAGGATCCCTATTCACCTTTGGAGAGAGTTCCCCTTATTACAACTCCTCAGAGAACTTTGCATACTGTTACACTTTCTCTAACTCAGCACCTTGCAACCAAACTGTACAGGTCTCTTCTCCCACGTTTGCTCCTCCAGGATTCTTCTTCTGGTGTAATGGTACTCTGACAAAAATTAGACCCAATATGCCCTTCGCTTTCTGTGTGCCCTCCTCTTTAGTTCCTCAATTCATTCTATATAATGAAGTTGAAATAATCTTGCCTGTTCAAAACCCCGGTACCCCTACAGGGACAAATAACATCTGTTGCCCAAGTTTCCTTACAGAACCGCTGAGCACTAGATCTTCTGAGAGTGAACAAAGGAGAAACATGCCTACTCCTAGAGGAAGATTACTACTAATGCATCAATGAAACCAGACTGAGAAACTGGACTCATTGAGAAAACTCCTGCATCTGAATTTGCCCAGAGCGGCTTGAGTGAGGTTGCCAGAATGACATACAACCAAATGCTCCTGCACCCTGACAGCCGCCTCCCCACCGACCCAGACCCCAAAATCTTTTTTCCCACAATGCCCCCAACCATGCAGGAAGTAGCCAGACAGACTCCGGCGCCCTATATCACCAAAAAGGTCGGAATGTTAGGTCTAATTGGGCGGCTGCAGGGGGAGGGAGCACAGTCACCTAGCAACACACTGTGCCAGAAGTGACCAATGAGGCACACCTGCTGACCCTGACGTCCACCTTGGGTCCACCCTTTCCTGGGCAGAACCCCTTGACCCCCTTCCTCTGTATAAAAACCCTGAGCAGCCAAAGCCACGTGCGATTTCTCCTGGCTGTCTCACCCCGACTTTCTCCCGGGGGGGGGGGGGGGGCTGCTGGAGATTTCGCCCGGGACACACATTCCAATAAAATCAAGCTACCACTATTGTCTGACTCTGGCGAGTGCATCCTTTTTGCCCGCCGCCGCCGCCTTTGGGAGCTCTACCTGCCGAGGCCCCGCGCCGACCCTTTCTTGAGTTTTACACTAGGCAAGTGCTCTCTCAGTAAGCTAGAGCCTGGTTCTTCAAACCATTGACTTCTGCAATTTGGTATACAGTGATAGTAAACTAACTAACAGCAAAAAACACGGATGATCTCACATAGAAATCTAGGCATCTAGGCATCTGGTTCACTTTTAAAAGAGGGGGAGACATTGACTCCCATTTCTTGTGTGGCTACAGCCACCCAGCAGTGGAAAGCCACTGTCTCTCCAGGATGGAGTGAGTGCGGCAGCTGCCTGAGGCCCTGGGGCCTTCCTGACACTCACCCTTGTCACTGACAGGCAGCTGCTCTGCCCCTTCACTCGCCCAGTGCAGTGGGACTGAGGTGCGGTGATGCAGGAGTACTCGAGCTCATCCGGGCACCACCCAGGGTTTACGGAGCATCTGCGGGGCACCCACTGTGTACCAAGCACCTAAAGGACTAGGGCAGTGAAGAGCTAGGAGATGAACTCGATGAGTAAGCAGGACAGGGCTGGCCTCCTGTCTCCCTGGTTATGTGCAGCTGTTGACTCAACAAAGCGCAGATGGAAAGTATCAGAGAGAAACAGTGCGTCTTTACTGAACACCATCAGCCTCTTTCTTGCCTTTCGCCTCTGAACAATACGTATAAAACTACTTGCATAGTATGTCCATTGTGTCAGGCATTACGAGTGATGGAGAAATGATTATGCAAGAGCTCGTTTTATATTAGGGACCCAAGCACCTGCAGATTTACTGCCTGTGGGGATACTGGCTCCCATTCCAGGGGCAGAGGGACGACTGCAGGAGCCAGTGGTGACAGCTAAGGTGGAAGAAACAGCAATGGGAGAAGATCGGGAGTGTCAGAGAAAGGTGGTGGTGTGAGTGTTGGGTGACTAGCAGCCCTCCCTAGGGAGGTAATGGGAGCAGAGGCTGTGGCAGCGGGTAAGGGGCCAGGTAGCCTGAGGGGGAGGAATCCAGGGAGGGGCCCCGGTTGTCAGGAGCAGCTCGGAGGGCTGAGCAGATGAGCCAAGGAGAGCAAGAGGAGGCGAGCTCAGAGGTCAGGAGCTGCTCGCTTTTGGCTTTGTCTGTGTGTAAGCTCAGCAGCATAATCCCCTGCTGTGGTCTGCCTGAAATGTCACCTGGAGGTGATGCATCAGGAGGTGGGCTTCCAGAGGCCACTAGGTCATGGGCGAAGCCTCGTGTCTGGGACCAGGTCCTTTATAAGTCCCCAAAGAGCCCTGCCCCTTCCACCATGTGAGGACTCAGAGAAATACCGTCTATGAACCAGGTGGCAGCCTGTACCTGAGGCCAGGTCTGCAGGTCCCTTGGTGCTGGACTCCCAGCCTCCAGAGTCTGAGACCGTCTCTGCTGCCTGTAAGCCCCCCCCCGCCCCCCCCCATTGTCTCAGCCTGAATAGACTGACACAGCCTCCCTAATGGGGAGTGTCCACTGCTGTTAAGCAAGAGGAACTTCAGCCATGGGTTGTTGACAGGCCACTACAGGACAGTCACTTTCTACAGAAGAAACCTTCGTTCTGTGTCCAAGCCACCCTAGGAGAACCTGGTCTAAGAGAGGAGGACAGAAAACACTAAGAACTCAGGAGGCTGAGGCAGGAGGATGGCAGGTATGAGGTCACCCTTAGCAACCTGTCCCAGTGAAAAGGACTGGGATGTAGCTCAGTGGTAGGGCACTCCTGGGTTCAGTTCCCAATGCTACGAAGTCAGTAAATGTATGTCTTCAGTTTTGAAATTTGTGGTACATTTTTATCTACCTATCTTGAGGTACTGGGGAGTGAACTCAGGGGCGTTTTACCACTGAGCTATATTCCTAGCCCTTTTAATTTTAAATTTAGAGACAGGGTCTCACCATGTGGCCCAGGCTGGCCTCAAACTTGCCGGCTGATTGTTTATTCTGCCGGCTGCCAAGTAACTGGATTACAGGGTATGCACCACACAGTTGTGGCACATTCAGTTTTTATTTTTTGGTACTAGGGATTGAACTCAGGGTCGCTTTACCACTGAGCAACTTACCAGCCTTTTTAAGATTTTATTTTGAGACAGAGTCTCACTAAGTTGCTTAGGGCCTCGCTAAATTGCCCAGGCTGACCTTGAACCTGCAATCCTTCTGCCGGAGCCTCTCAAGATGCTGGGATTCTAGGTGTGTGCCACTGTGCCTAGCTTGAGGTACATTTTAAATGCTTGCTTTTAACAAATGGACTCTTACGAGACTTGCCAACAGTCAGTGAATGCAACATTACTATTCTATTTATAAGATAATGACAGGGTTTCCTTGGCCTCCTAGGGATGCCATAAGAAATACCACAAACTGGTGCCTGAGAATGACAGAAATTTATTTTTTCACAGTACTGGAGGCCAGAAGCTCAAAATCAAGGCGTGGGTAGGACTGTGCCCTCCCTGATAGCCCCTGGGCGTGTGTCCCCTGCCGCTCACAGCTTCTGGCCTTGCTGGCCATCTTCGGTGGCCCTGAGCATGGAGGCACATGGCTTTGGTCAGTTTCCGCTCCTGTATGTCCTGCCCCTTCTCCTTCCGGGTGTCTGCCTCCTCTCCTGAGGATGCCCCTCACAGCAGCAGAGCCCACCCTGAAGATCTCATCTTACCTTGATCACCTGCAAAGACCCTTTTCCAAAAGAGGTCACGTTCCTAGGGTGGGTGGAGGGGGTTTGGGGATACAATTCAACCTGTAACACAGGTCTATCAGAAATTGCTGATTTATAGTTCACTTTGGTATCATGGTGCAGGGCTGGGGCACAAGTTCAAGGTCACCCAACAGGGCTTTTACTTTACAGCACTTTAGATTCCTGGAGCGGAACTGCCGGGTCAGAAGGGAGTACATTTCCTGTTTCTCTTTTCCCTGAAAGGTGGGAAAATGGTGTCATGCGGTAGTTTGGCTTTTTTCCCTGATTACCAGGATGTGTAGATCTTCTCCTTCCAACAGCTGTTCTGGCCCCAAAGGCAGTTCCTTGAAAGCGATTTCGTTTTAGCGTTTCTAGCATCTTCCTCCCGGACAGCATCAGTGCTGTGACAAGACGGCCTCAGACACATTGCCTTCTTAGGGTTTATGTGAGCAGTGATTCACAGGTCGGGCAGCACAGAGCCGGAGCAGCTGGCTCTGCCCAGGAGTGCTGGGCACTTTGACAGGGCACTCCAGGAAGCAAGGCAAAGAAGGGATCTGCAGGGCGAAGTGGGGCGCCCCTCGCGTAGACTGGCGGTCCCTGCTGTGCCCTTGGAGCTGTGCCTTGGTCTGCTTACCCAGGAGCCCAGGCAGCATGAGGACCCCACCTCGGGTTTCTAACAATGCCACCTGGTGCAGTCTGGTGTGTGCTGTGCCCTGCCTCCTTTTCAGCCACACAGCCACACGCTGAATAGATCTCTGACAATGGGACAGGCTATGTGTGACTGGCAGAAAAGTGTCTTCAACGATGTCCAGGCCCCAGTCCCTGGAACCTGTGAGCCTGCCAATCACAGGGCCAGAGAGAATATTCTGGATTATCTGAACAGACTCCATCTAATCACCTGAGTTCTCAAGCATAGAGGCCATTTCTGGCTGTGGTGAGGGAGCAGGATGTGAGGCCAGAGAAGCGAGTGAGCGAGGCTGGGCTGCTGCACTGACCCTGGGGGAGGGGCGGCCTCAAGAGGCTGGACACTGACGAAATGGAGTCTTCCCTGGAGCCCCGAAGAGCCAACTGATTTCAGGTCAGTGAGCCTGTTCTGGACGCCTGACCTCCACAACCCAAAGATAGTAAATCTGTGTTGCTTTAAGCCACTAGGCTTGTGACGATTTGTGACAGCAGCCATATAAAGCTAATAGAGTCATCCACATCGTATTTTGAAGGCGATTTCCAGATAATATGTTCAGCCCCATCTTTAAAAGGGTAGCCCATTTCTGCACTTTGAGTGACGATGAATTAAACAAGGTATCGCATTCTCAAACACCACAAAAGCAAGATGCTCACTTAAATCTGCATCATGCCCAGGAGCAGGAGGAGGCAGACTAACCCAGCTTTTGGCTAATGGGCAGAATAAACAATCAGCCGGCAAAACTTCTCATTTGTTATGGCTGTAAATCTGAATGGATTTAAATTATTTCCCTGTCACTTCATTTAGTCCAATAAAAATAATTTAGAATCACAGGTGTTTTTCTTTCTTTTTATTGGTGACTGAACCCCGGGCTTTGAGCATGTGCTCAGCCACTGAGCTGCGTACATCCCTGGCACCTTGATCACAGAATTGTCAAATAAGTAGGAACTTGCTGGGTTCAAATTTGGACCTGCTGCTGACCAGAGGTGTCATCCTAGAGAAGCTACTGGGCACCGCTTGCCTGTGTCTTCCCACTGGTAATGTCAACAGGGCCTTCCTGGGGGATCACCAGGTACCCCAGGGTGAGTACTCACCAAAATCAAGCCATTTACACATCTGGACAGTGTATGTAGCCTGCAAACAAAGCACAGGAGGCTGTGGGGTAATTTTCCATAGCTCATTTTGGGGGGTGCAGGGCGGGGACACTGGGGATTGCACCCAGGAGTGCTTTACCACTAAGCCACATACCCAGTTCTTTTTATTTATGTATTTTGAGACAGGGCCTTGCTAGGTTGCTGAGGCTCACCCAGAACTCACATTCCTCCTGCCTCAGCCTCCCAAGTCACTGGGATGACAGGCTGTTCTAGGTGTTGAAGATAATTTGTGAACAAAACAGACAAAAATCCCTGTCCTTACATTCCCAAGGACAAAGAAAACTGCATTTATTTGGGGTTAATTAAGATTGCAACCTGGAAAACATGAATTCAAACAGTCTTGAGATGTTCTCCAAGGTCTTATAAAGTGGCTCTTATATTTACAGTTTTAACTCCAAGAAGGTGGAAATGACATCACTGTTGGTCAGGAACTATGATCGGTGCTGGCATAAGTTAGGAACTCCCTATCTATCCTAATGTCTATATAAATCAGACATTTTACATTCTAAAATCTATACTTTAAGACATATAATTGTAGCATATAAAGTAACACACACATCCTGATGGTTCTGTTTCTCGTGGGAATCCTGTCTTGACAGAACTGCTGCCCTGGATTTCCAGCACACTCTAGCTGTGCAAACTTTGTGTTCTGCCTGGTGTCTTAAATGGGGACCTGGCTCATAGCGTGTGTAAGACATAAAGAAATGAACACACCTAAAGCTCTTAACACCTGCCTGGCCTACGGTGAGCTCCACATACCTTAGTGTCACTGCCAGGGTGCAGAAATGGGAGCTGAAGTTCAGAGATTGAATGGATGCAGCCACCCAGTTCCTGGAAGGAGCCAGTAGACCAGAGCCCAAGTGCTGAGCCCCTTGATTCTTGCCAACTCAGGACACTGAGCTGGCACCAATCCACAATTCCGGATTGGTGGGATTTTGCATGGTAGGCCGTTACCTTAAGGGTGAGAGTCCCTTTGGGGCACAGCTGCTGTTCCTGGAGTTCCTGTGACCTGTGCACTTCAATGTCTGTCTCCTGGAGGGAGGAGCCAAGAGTATTTATAAATGTTGGTGCATTTTATGAAGCAAATTTGCCATCCCCTTTTTAGAAGGCAATCTCATTCCTTACAACTAAAGTCGCAAAGACTTAGGTACTTAAGAGTTTAAATGCTTTTAAAAATAAAGTTTGGCCTAGACGTGTGACTCAGAGGTACAGCACTTGCCTAGCATATAGGAGACCCTGGGTCAGACTCTCAGAATTGCCCAACACACACATACAAAGTCTTCTTACCGCCCTCTCTCACATTTACAGCTCCATGCCTTCTCTGCACGAAAGGGACATGCTTGGTTGTCAATTCAACATTATCCAACTGCTGCCCCTGTGCTTCTACAATTTGGAATAATCAGTTGGGGAACAGGTGCGGGAACCAGGCAGGGGCCAATATTTATTGGCGATTACAAGTCCAGGTGGTTGAGGCAATGAGAAAGGTCTGAAAGAGAAGAGCTTGCTCTTCTGGAGAAGGAGGAGGCCTTCTGGTGGGGCACTCCAGGGGATGGTGGAGGGGAAAAGGGTATTGTGGGGCTGCAGGGCGCAAGATATGGGAATCCAGAAAATAACCGAAAGAGGAATTTGAGAGTGAGCCTATGGGTTATAACGTGATCTCTATCTGATATTCTTTGGGATACCTTAATAAAGACTGACGTCATTTTTAACTGCTTTTGACTGGGGGGCGCTATTTTCCTGAATGAAGTCACGAACCCTGCGCACTCAGACGCCCCATGCAGACTGCGGGGTCCTTTCTGGCTGGATGTTTAATCAAGCCCATACTGGCATCCACAGTCTCATTAAGAAAGCGGTTTCCAGAGGGCCCTTTAATGCCTACAGGGCAGCTTAATGTCCACGCTGGTTTTCCACACGACGCAATAAAACGACCCCGGGGTCCTCCTTTCTCATTTCCTGGCACGGTGGGGTGGAGGTGGCGTGGCGGTTACCTCTGCACCCCCAGGTGTAGGGAGCCCCAAGTCCACGCAGGACCCATTCCGTCCGCGCCACGGCTTTCAATCCCAGGGCCTTAGGCACTTCCGGCCGCAGGCGGTCATGTGACCAGGTCTGGCCTATCACAGTCCACCCGCCCCTGGCCAGTGATTGGTTCGGCGCTAGGCAAATGATCGGCGTTGATCCAATCAGAGTGAAGTTGGTACCGAGCCTGCGGCCGAGCCAGGCTCCTTTGCAGGGGAAGTGCCCTGTCCCGGGGCTCGGCGCTGAGGGACGGCGAGCTGCTGACCGCGGCAGGCTGCCGGCTGCCTGGATCGAGCCGGATAACAGGGGAATCAGTTCTTTCCTGTGAACATTTTGCACCCAAGGTTTTCTTCAGGGAGGGTTCATCGGTGCAGACGTAGTCAGGGGGCCTTCTATCCGCGGAGGGTCTGGCCGTGTGCAGGTGGATGTGTGCAATTTCCCCAGGCCTCTTTCTGAACATCCAGTGTTCGTTAAGATTTGATTCTTTCTGCGGGTTTTAGAGCAAGTGCCAAATCTAAAAATGAAATTTACCGGCGTATACGAGTCCTGGGATGTACTGGTTAAACCACAAGCTCAGATGAAGTGTTCTGGGAACAGTGCTTTCTAAATCTGCTCTCAATTGTACTTTCCTTTTAAAATTTGCATTTCCCCCCTACTGACACCTGGAGGGCCCTCCCAGACCTTCTAAAATTTTTGAGACAGGGTCTAGCTAAGTTGTCCAAACTGGCTTCCAGCTTGCAATCCTCCTTTTTTTTTTTTTAATATAAAGTTAATTCTCAGACATATTATGTGCAGTTATTTCCTATCTCATTTTTGTACCTTAGTCAAAATAGAGAATTTTTGGTTAGCTCACATACATCAAATTATTTGATTTAAATGATGAAAAATCGCAAAGTAATAAAGAGGCAAGTTTGCCTCTAGTGCATCCAAGTTCAAGTCACTATCATTTATCTCCCAGTTCATTTTTTTTTCTTTTTTGTATCAGGGATTGAACCCAGGGCTAAGCCACATGCCAGCCCTTTTTATATTTTATTTTGAGACAGGATCTCTGCTAAGTTACTTGGAGCCTTATTAAATTGCTGAGGCTGGCTTTGAATTCCAGATCCTCCTGCCTCAGCCTCCCAAATCGCTGCAATTACAGGTCTGGACCACCAGGCCCCACCATTCCAGTTCATGTTGTCTCTCTGCTTCCTTTTCTCCCTATTATGGACTGTTGTCTTTCCCTCAAATCCTATGTTGAAGCCAAATATGCGATAAGGCCTTTAGGGAGGTCATTAAGATTAAGTGAAATCATGAGAGAGAGGCCCTAATCTGCCATAATTGGCACCCTTAGAAGAAGAGGAAGACACTAGACCTTGTCCCCTCTCTCTGGGCATGAAGGAAAGGCCATGTGAGGACACATTGAGAAGTTCATCTCGTACAGTCACTGGAAATCCAGTTTGTTAGCATTTTTACCATGGACTTCTAGCTTTCAGAACTTGAAAAAATAAATGTCTATTGCTTAAGCCAGCCAGACTATGACATTTTGTTATGGTAGCCTGAGATTATTAATATAACCCCCTAGTAAAAACCAAGAACAAAATCAACCTAGCACCAAATTCCAAACTTCTATGTGTTCTGTGTACAGATTATTCTTCTCAAACAGATTTTTATTTACTTTTTTGGTGGTACTGGGGATTGAACCCAAGACCCTGCACATGCTTGGCAAGTCCTCTACCACTGAGCTACACTCCCAGTCTTTTAAAATTTAATTCTTTTGAGACAGGGTCTCCCCAAGGTGCCCAGGCTGGGCTCCAATTTTTTATCCTCTTCCTCAGTCTCAGGAGTACCTGGGATTATGGGTGTGAGCCATTGCACCAGGCTCGGTCCCTTCTCTTGGAAGGTAATTTTTCCTTGGGGACACTTCTTTAAAAAAACCAATATTTTAATTAAAATCATTAACACATTAATTGTACAAATTAATGGGATTCACTGGGATATTTCTACACCTGCATCCGTCATGCATCATCCTGCCCATCCACCCTTCTACCCTCGACCTCACTCTCCTCCCTCGTTCACTTCTTCTCTTGGCTGATGTTAATCTGCATCCCTTCCCTGTAAGCAATGGTTAACTGGGAATATGGCAGTTTTCCTTGAATTCGGAGTCCTCCTAGAGAATTATCAAACCTGAGGGTGGTTTTGCGAACGCCCAGAACTTGCAGTTGGTGTCTGAAGTGAGGGTGGTCTTGGGGGCCATTCCCACTGTGTGGCTGACCTTCCATGACCATCGCCTCTCAGTTCTCCACGCCAAGCCCGTTTTCTTTTTTCACGTATTCGTCTGTGTTCCAGTTTCTCCCGCCGGGAGTGCACCCCAGGGCGGAGTCTGAGGTGCTTTACATATGACGACCCCAGTCTCTGTGCTCAGGCTCTTTAGGTGTATGTGCATTATTTTCTGTTGGCTTTTATTCACACCAGACTGGGTGTGGGTCCTTCAACATAGGTTAGCATTAGCCAAAGCTGTGCCCAGTTTATTCTGATAGCTTCGGTAAGCTTGTCAATACTCAGGGAAAGGTGAATTTTAAAATAAATAACATGCACATGCAAGCGCAGAAATCTGGAGGGAACGAAAGGCGCATCCGCCAATGTAGCACTGACTAGCCCCGCCCCTCCGCTCTGACACGCCCTCATCGACCACGCCCACCGATTCCCGCAGGGAGGCTCTGCTGGGAGGGGCGGGGCGCTCGGCGCGCATGCGCAGAGAGCGCGGGCGCGGTTGCCGTGGCAGCGCCGGCCCCAGGGAGGGCGGCGGCGCTGGGCCGGGACCACGGCGGGCTGAGGCAGCGACGCGGCCACCCGAGAGCCCGCGCCCGGGCCTGAGGCGGCACCCGGCAGGCCTGAGTGGCGGGGTGCTCCGTTGGGCCGGCGGGGATGCGGGACCGGCTGCCGGACCTGACGGCGGTGAGCGCCAAGCGGGGTAGCGGTCCCGGCTGGCGGGGCGGAGCTCCGGGCGGGGTCCCGGGCTGGCGAGGCGGGGGCTCCGGGCGTTCCAGGGCTCCCGGCGGGTCCTGAGGTCGGGGGCAGCTGGGGAGGGGGCTCCAGGCGTGCTGGGGCTCAGGACGGGGGCTCCGGGCGTTCCAGGGCTCCCCGTAGGTCTTGAGCTCCGGGGCAGCTGGGACGGGGGCTCCAGGCGTGCTGGGGCTCGGGGCGGGAGGGGGTCCCAAGACCTGGAATTATAGGGTTGCAGGGGGAGCTGCTGGGATTGGGGTCAAGGCATACTGGAGTTTCGGATAGGAACTATGGGGGGGTGGGCTACTGGGGAGGGGTTCACTGCATCCTGTTGCTCCGGGAAGGCGGGACCAGGGGTGGGGTCCTCTGGGAAGAGGCTTCTGGGGCGTCGGTTCCAGGCGGTGGCTCCGCCAGGGAAGTTATCTTTGCTGGTCTCGGCGCGCTATTGGTGACCCCTCAACAAGTGGGATTCCCCGCAGGGTGGGGTGACCCAGAGTCTCAGGGGAGAGGCTGGGACTGGGCCTGACCCCCTGAGCGGCCGGGGCTGTACTTCCTGGGCGGAATGACTGCCTGAGCTCAGTCATTACCCCGCTTGCCTGGTTCTTCCATACTTACCACGACCAGAAAGGCCTGGCCAGCTGCCTGGCTGCCCTGGAGGGTCCTCAGGCCTGACACAATTGCTGCAGCAGCGTTTGAACACATATGTGAACCTGGGCGCCCACTGGGCTGGCCGTGTGGTGGGCTCGGCCCAGCCTGCAGCTGCATCTTGTCTTCTGTTTCCCCAGTAAATAGTGCACTTGGGGAATGAGGCTGTGGTTGTTGTGTTCCCTTAACACACCTTAGTAGAGGGCATAGGCCCTGGGGAAAGCTAAGCGACCCTTGACTCTAGCCGGGGAAAGTAGCGCTCAAAAATGGAACAAGATTAAAAAAAAAATTTTTTTTTTAAGTAACACATGGTACCCTATTTATGGGGTGCAGTGTGACATTTCAATACATATGTGCAATGTGTCATGATTAGATCAGGGTAATTGGCATATCTGTCACCTCAGACCTTCCGGCTCTCTGTGCTGGGAGCATTCAGAATCCTCTGTAGTAGCTGCTTAGAAGGTGCAGTTGCTTATTGTCAGCTCTAGTTGTCCTGCTCTGGCGCATTGGAAGTTGTTCCTCCTATCAGCTGCACCCTGGGCCCATTAACAGCACTTCTCCCTCAGCTCCCCACCCACACCCTTCCCAGGCTCTTGAAACCACCGTTCTCTTCTCTACTACCTTGAAACCAACCTTTTAGCTTCCAGTCTGAGTGAGGATACGCAGTGTTTGTCTTTCTGTGCCAGGCTTGTTTCACTTACCGAAATAACCCCCAGTTTCATCCATGTTTCTGCAAATGACAGAATTTCATTCATTTTAGTGGCTGAATTACATTAAAACTGGACCTATTTTTGGTGCATTCATGTGTGTATGGGTGACAACACTGAAGGGGACGGAGACAGCAAAATTATGGTGGAGGTTTATAGAATGTGTGAGTTCAAACATTAGCCAACACAAATAGTTATGATGTTTTTCCTCTTAAAAAAGCAGGTACTCATTCACGCTGGGTGTCCGTTGTCCTGCTTTTCTTGTGCACAGATGTACCCGGTGTTGTCCAAGTGGCTGCTGGAGCGGGCCGAGGCCCCCTGCTCTGGGGCAGCTGTTGCCTGTGGTGAATCAGCTTGCTTCTCGAGTGGGCTCGGTTAGTGTTGTGGGTGGGAGGACAGAGGACAGGCATGGGAGTCATCGTTATTCTGCAAGTCCTTCAGGGACTCTGAGGAGAGCAGCTTGTCCTTGGGATGGTGGGGACTGCGCCTCACACTCCTCCCCAGAGGTTTCTTCATGATGACTTTTCTTTCTGTCCCTATGAATGGTCAACTGTCCTGATTGTCCCTGAAGTCTGGGGATCAGCATCACATTGATCCCCACCAAATTAATATCTTCAGTACCACACGTAGAAGCTCAAACATCTATTAGATGAAGAAATGCATAAGGCCATAGAGCAGAGGCTGCCGCCATTTTAGCAAAAGACAGCCCTGTTTGTGTAATGTAGGGGAAGAGTAAGAAAGTCCACCAGGAGGATCTGTAGCAGCTTCCCTTGGCTGATTAACAGTGAGCAAGGCAGTTGCCACCCTCCTCCTACCCCAGCTGCAAAGTGGTAGTAAGCACATGTCAATCAGCATCGCTCTAGAACTGTGGGCCTAGAAGGGACCTCATGTGGTCCAGGGCCCTTCCACTGAGGGGAAGGGACACAGCAATCAGCAGAAGTGGGAGCTTCTGCTGTGAAGTTGGCTGATCTTGAGCACGTAATTCATCAGCCTCTCATTGCCTGAGCTCTCCTGTATGTCAGGTAAAGGTGGTAATGCCTTGTTACCTTCTAGAGGAAGTTTTCACACCATTATCTAACATGTGAAGCTCTGGAGAAGGTGGGAAGGTGGAAGTGCTATGTAGTTATGAGTGCTACTAATATTTATTAGTTTTTTTTTGTTTTTAGGAAGTTATAAAAAGCAATCTTCTCCCTAGCATAAAATAGCCAAAATTGAACTTGACATGCTTGGATATGAATAATATTAAAAAATACACCTTAGGGCTACCAGATACGTTTGTTTATTTTTTCCAGATGATATGCCCTTACCAAGTATTTTTGGGGTGGCTGAGCTGGGTGTGGTGGTGCATGCCTGTAAACTCAGCAACTCAGGAGACTGAGGCAGGAGGATTACAGGTTTGAAGCCAGCCTCAGCAAATTAGCAAGGCCCTAAGGAACTTGAGATCCTGTTTCAAAATTAAAAAAACTAGAAGGGCTGGGGATGTAGCTCAATGGTAAAGTATCTCTAGGTTCAATTCCTAGTACCAAAAAAAAAAACCATAATGGGTGGTAGTTGCATGTCTGACCACAGCCGTGTTTCTGTTCACAGATAAAGTCTTATATTTAATTTTGGTAGTTAAAATGGCTCATCTACAAGGCCTCCAAAAACAAAATATTTGAAATGCCTTCCAAAACTTTATTAGGTTAATATTATTTCTTCCTTCTGAGAAGGTACCACTGACAACTGCTTGGAAAGGACTTAAAAGTTAATTTGTCCAAAGTAATTTTATTGACAGATTTGGTTCCTTCCAAGGAGTGAGTCTGGCATTGAGCAATCAATCCTTTGGGAACAGAAAGCTGGTGTCTAAGATACGGACTCTGAATCCAGGGCAAAACTGTGTCTGATTTGCAGTACATAACAGTGAGCCAGTGCAGCAGCCGGCTTTGAGGTCCAGGTTTCTCCCAGGTAGTGGGCTCAGGGCAGAGGTGCAGAGCGGAACTGAGTGCATGCCGTGGAGAAACAGTTCCTGGGCGGAAGGGTGAAGAAGGCGAGCTGGAACTCACTTCTGGGCATGAGTAAATAAGGACAGAACAGCGCGTCTAAGATTGTAGCCCATGTGTGTTGACCGCTGTTTTATAAGAAGTCAGTGCAAACAGTTGTGTGCCATGGGGAAGCTGTGGGAGGCTGCAGGTTTAACTGCACGATGGTCAGCAGCAGCTGTGTGGTGTTCCCTAATGGATCCAAGAGAGTGGGCAAGTTATTTTCACCTTGTGGTCAAGGTGATGAATTGCAAATAGGATCTTTTAGAGGGCAGGAAACACTGCCCAGACATTTTTAGTTACCTTGGGAGAGCGCGGGTTTGCACAGGTATGTAGCGTGGTGCACAGTGAAGACTGAGATTCCAATTAGCAAAGTAGGAATAGGGAGGACGGTGGGATGGCTCCGACGTGACGTTCCTGTGCACGTGTCTGAATACTCCCCAGTGAATCTCTGCATCCTATACCACCCAAGGCTGGGGTCCTAATTAGAATAAGATGTACTCCATGTTTGTATGAATATGTCAAAATATACTCTGCTGTCACATGTAGTGAAGAAGAAGAAAGTAGGAACATTTAAAACTCTACACTGGAACTTAAAACACTAGGAATAGGGTGGCATTTATAATTTCATATATGAAGATATTTGTGATGATGTATCTGTGTATGGTAAGTGTAAAATTTCGTAATTCATTCTGTCCTGCCAGATGTTTATATTTTGTTTAATTTCATACAGACATTCTCCACAGTGTGTCTCTGGTTTCTCTATTCTTGGCTGTAATAAATTTACACATTTGCATATGTAAATGTGCTCTTTCTTTCACATTGCCGAACCTGTCCTTTCCCACAGATTAACTTCAGATATGTCATGAACTTAAGGAATAGGACATCTAGGAGATCCCTGGTCCCGGAGAGGCTGCCCCAGCACAGGGCGTGGTGGGTAGCTGTGGTCCACACACGCCCCTCCTCTCTGCCTGTGTCTGAACTGCTGCCCAGCTGCTTCCCGCTCTGGGCCTCCTGGGACCTCCTGGCCTCAGCTCAGACACCACCGCCTGGAAGTCTTCCGCCTGGGTCCCTCTTGTCTTTGAGCAGGTGCAGTCGGCTGTCTCCCAGGACACTTGGGAAGTGCTGACCTCTGTGAGCACGCTCACTGCTCAGAGGCATGCGTTTCGCAGGTCCTGCTCCAGACCACCCGCTGGGTACTCAGGGAATCACTGTTTCCACGGGAAAATGCCGTGGGTGAGAAAACCTAGGTGCAGTGCAGTCCGTTGTCCTCGAGGTTCTTCCTACTGCCAGGGACAGAAGCCCCGAGGTGAAGCCGAGAAGGGAGATTTATTAAAAGGAGGAAGGGTGCCCCCCAGACTTTGAGGGCAGCCCAACCAGAGAGGGAACTTCATGAGCATCGGAGGCTGTCCCCTCATTGTGTGGCTTGCTTGGTGTCATCCCTGGTGTTTGTTCTTGGTTTCTGTCTTTTCTGTGTGTTTTCTCTACTCCGCACCCCTCATCCTTGTCTTAGCTCCTCTTTCATTCATTCTCCTGACACCCACTAGATGGCTGTCAGGTGCCAGGTGCTGTTTCAGGCAGGCATGAGTCAGGACCAAGAAGATGAAGTTCTTTGCATTCCTGAGACTTGTAGTTGGGGAGCTGGACAGTAAATAGTGAAGCGAATGAATAATAAGATATCTTTTGTGGCACAGCTATTAGGGAGCTAGGACCCAGTGAGCTGATGTGGGTGTGGGCTACATTGGACCAGCCAGTTGGGGATGGTCTCTTGGGGCTGTGATTTGAACATGAGGGGCCAGCTGTTGACAAGTTGGGGAGAGTAGTGCTCTTGGCAGAAGGTGCACAAGTCCAGAGGCCTCGAGCTGGGGGTGACCTGGTGGTGCGGAGGACGGAATGACAGTGGATTTGGTCGCCAGGAGTATAGTGGGCAGAGATGCATGGGGTTGGTGATGTCGCAGGAGTTGCCTCCTGCACGTTCCATTCATCCTCTGACCTCGTGGATGGGGCTGTACCCAGCCCTCAAGTGTAGATGCCCCAGTTCAGCTCCTCGTCCATCCTCTTGGTTCTGATCCTGGTCCCCATCCTGGGGGGGAACACGTTGGCTCTTGGTGGAGAGGCAGGGGGCTGCTGTGTCCCAGAAGCCACCGTCAGCCAGGCAGCGTCTCCTGTGCACTTGGCATGCTGTGGTTTAACTTCGCCACGCTGAGCACTTTGGCCTTGGTGAGGCTGAGGGTTGCTCATGCCCAGAGCCTGGCGGCTCTCCTGGGTAGTACAGGTGTGTTCACCCCGGAGCACAGCCTAGGGTAGCATGGGGAGACGGTCAAGGACATGCTTTGCTGTGTCGGCACCAGGGGGCCTGGACAAGGGCTTCAGCGTAGCCATTCATGGAACGTGTGGGCGTGGTGGAGGGGAACGAACTGGGCCGACTGCCCCCAGCAAGCCCTGTGTGTCCATGCAGAGGACTTGAGGACGAGGACCATCATTGCAGAAGCACCTGGGCAGTCGAGCACCATTGTACGGGTATTCCGTGCCTGTCACACAGTATCTGTGTAATATCCAGGGTGGAGACAGCAGGGAGCAAAAATACAAAGACATTAACAATGCGAGGTCTTAGTACAGAGTGTAAAGGTCTGATAATCACACCACAGTGTGAGCAAGGAGAGTCACACGAGGGTCATCAGCACACACTGCCACTGACCTTTTACCTGTATTTCATTATGGGTATCTTTTCTTTTTGTGCCCAAATGATTAATTTTGAAACCAGTGTATTCTGGCACGAAGGCCCGCAGCTCCTGTGCGTATTTCAGACGTCTCCACGGCCGTTGCTTCTGGAGAAGCTCGTGGTGTGCACGTGGAGGAGGCTGCAGACAGGCAGTGTTCCTTCCAGCTTTGGGCTCCACTCGTGTGGCAGTGCAGCTTCTGTCCTCGGGGGTGAACATTCTGAGGACAGACCACAGCTGTGGGGTCTCTCTGGACCTGACAAGGCTGGCTGCTGTCCTGGCCACAGTATGCATGTGGGGAGAATGGCGTTTTTATCATAATGCTGATTTGAAGGAGAATCCTTTCCATATTTAACAGAAGTAGAATGTTGACATTTGAGTTTTTTTCCTTTCTGTGATGCTGGGGTTGAACCCCGGGCCTTGCTTATGTTAGGCAATGCTCCTCAGAGAGCCACACCCCCAGCCCACTGTTTGGAGGTTTGACCCTCGCTTGACACTTTGGAAACCCGGATGTCCAAATGGAGAGCATTGCCAGTGCTTCTTACTAAGTGTTTGCCCAAACAGTTTTGTTACTTATAACAAATGTATTGTCAAGAGATTTAGATGGGCTGTTCCTACCAACAGCTCTCAAGAAATAATAAATACTCGCATAAATGTGGCTGTTGTGCAGGTGTCCACACCGTCTCAGTGGAAGACGCAGCCTGGGCATTCGTTGGAGACAGGAATAATGCAGCTTGGGCATAAAGCCAAAGGTCACAGTTAGGTCTGTTTCCTGAGAATTCCAGGAAGAAGCAAGATAATAGCAAAAGCATCTTCCTCGTCCTGTGGCTCTTTCTTGGTCTACAGGTGGAGTAGCAAGTTATCTGCTGACAAGTGATTGAATTTGTGGGCGGACACTGCATGCCATGGACTTCAGCAAGTCAGCTGGGGACTGGGATTCTGTAATGTCGTTCTGTGCCATGTGTGGACTGCAGCCATGCAGAATGGGACAGTTAGGATAGGATGACCACCTTTCCTCAGGGACAGTGCGACTCTGGAGACTGCCTCCCGAGCACTGACGCAGGTGTGGCTTGTTCCTGGGTGGCGGGTGAGGAAGCTGGGCTTTTGCTGTGGCTCGTGTGGGATTTGTCTCCAGATGGCAGTGTGGCTGGGGTGGGAAGTGGGTCCAGGACAGGAGAGGCCATGGGTTGGTGGTGGTTGATCCTGGGTGAGGGTGGCATTCAGGGCTCCTAATAGTGTCCCCTCTTAATCTTGTACATCTGCGGTTTCCGTACCCAGAGGAAGATGGGCAGAACTGAGGTGACTTAGGATGTAGATAGACTTTCAGAGCCCAGGATGTGCCAGAGGGACCGTGGCCAGGGAGGGGCGGCCCCAGGTCAGTCGCCAGCATGATTCTGGTCATGCCGAGTTCACTCTGTCCCCTTGCTGGTTGGTTGAACTTGCTCACGACTTGTGTTGGGTGGGGTGTGTCACCTGTGGCTGCTGACACAGAACACCTGAGGCCACCACTGAAAAGCCACGCGGGTAACCACAGGCCCGTGATGGGCTCCCCGTGTCCAGCCAGCCTTCAGACTTGGGGAGGGAGCAAGCTGGGGGTGCCGGCAGCTGGAGAGTGGGCTGTGCAGGTCCAGGGCCGCAGGGGTCCCACAGGAGGCCGGGGTATTGACCCACTCGGGAGCCAGGCCGTCTGCAGGGGCCCCGTGGAGGGAGTGCAGTGCAGCTCCTCCCTCCCATGCCTCCGGCCTTGCTCAGAGTGTGCGTGGGAGTCGGATGGACAGGCCACCCCTGCCGTGCCTGCAGGTGGTCCTGGGCAGCGCTGCCCTCAGCGTTTCAGCTGCCTCACTGGAGAAGGGATGGTAGAAGTTACTGGGGACGAGTGGGAGGGGTTTAGATGGCTCGCCGGTGGCAGGAGGCCGAGGATGGCTTAACCAAGGTAGGCTTAGCGGAGGTAGGAGAAGAGTGCAGGGTGCGCCTGCACGGTTGCCCAGACTTGGCTTCGCCGCTGGCCTGGCCCTGCACGGCTCCGAGGCTGTGAGCCCATCCCTTGGCCTCTGCGTGTGCCCTGCTGTGTGGAGTAGACGTGCGTCCGTTGGCCTTGGTGGTGGTGGTGGTGAGGGCCCCTGAGACGGTGCACGAGCACTGCACCAGGGCACAGCCTTGGCAGCTTTCTGCTCCTGTGGTGCAGGCCCTGAGGAGGGCGCTGTGGGCTGAGGGCGCCTTCCTGCCAGCCCCTGGTGCGGGGCCTCGGGTCTTTTGTCGTGAGGTGCTGCTTTGCGTGGGACTGAGAGCTTGGGTCGGGAGTGGGCTTTGTGCCTTTGTGGGTCAGCAGTGGGTTTCTCATCCCACACCCTGCCTCTGAAGCAGGCCCGGCGTGCTGCGGCCGGCTCGGGCTCCAGGGCTCCAGGGCTCCAGGGCTCCAGGGCTCCAGGGCTCCAGGGCTCCAGGGCAGCGAGCTTCTTTCGGATGTGCAGTTCTAACGCAGTTTAAGGAGAAGCGTTGGGTCTGTAGAAGAGGATGGGCGGATACTCCCCAGGCCTCCCTGGGGCACTAGTGTCCTGAGACGCTGCAGCCAGCTGCTAGACGTGGGTGGCTTAAAACCTCCGAGGTCTGGAGTCTGATCAAGGTGTCCGTGCCTCGAGAGCTGGCGCAGACCCTCCGTATCTGGGAGGCTGCAGACGGGGGTTCACAGTCCTGGCTGGTCTCTGGCTGACTGTGCCTTACTCCCCCCAGGCCTCCCTCTCACCTGGCTACCTGTCCTCCTCCTCATGCCCCTGTCCCACCCTGCAGAACTACCCCATCTTAACTGATGACATCAGTAGCAGTCCTGTCCCAGATATGGCCCCCACTCGGGGGTGCTGGCCCTTGGCCTGTTAACAGCACAAGCAGAACGCTCGCAGCAGTTCTCCTGAGAGCTCAGCATCTTTTTTCACACCTGTGTCAGGGAGAGCAGAGTGGTGACCCAGTGTGACCCAGGGCACTTCCAGGAAAGCTGCTCAGAAGGCCACTCAGGAGCCAGGTGAAGAGCACGCCCTGTCTGCAGTCACCCTCCCCAGCAGCGCTGTTGTCCTTCAAGCTGGCTGCGGCTGTCGCGGTGGCTTGCCTGGCAGTGGAGGGCTCCTTGCCTTCTGCCCTCTCCTCTGATCTTTGAGCACCTGTGGCTTCCCTTTCCTTGAGCTACTGAACTGTCTTTTGTCTACACAGGTGGCCTGGGCTGGTTGCTGACCGAAGGCCTCCCGCCGGGAAGAGACTGTTACTGAGTTTTAGGCCAATTGATTTTGCCGCTTTGAGGGTTCTGAATGATCAGAAGGAAGGATGTTTTGCGCTTTCTTAACACATTTTTTAAGTTTTGCAGCTTTTTCTTTGCTAAATGTTGGCAGGATTTCTTTCTTAAGCTGTCCTAGGAAGTAGCTCGGTACTGCCATGCTTCAGACTTCTCAGTGGGTGGCCTTCGTCTGTGAAGATCCCTGAGACTCGTTGCCAGCTCAGGGTCTGTGAGGTTGGAACTGGGCTGACTCACGGGCCTGTCCCCTCCCTTGTGTCTTTTGGCAGGTCAGAACCCACTGGAGGTGCCGATGGCAAGGCTTGAGTGTATACCCTGTGGTTGGACACCAGCTCCTGAGCTTGATGCCTTGTCCCCTCTCCTTGCTGTGGTCACAGGCTCTTGCTCACTTGGCCTTCTTGCTGTTTGTTGCTGTTGACTTCTGGGAATGGTGGCTTTTGGGCAGTCCTTGCTGTTACGTCACCAGCATCCCCCACCACTTGTTCAGAGGCAGTTCTGGCCAGGCCAGCAGAGGGAGCCACTGGCGTGGGTCAGTGTGCATGCTGTGACTGGCCGCCTTGCCTTGCCTTGAGATCCCACCCCGCAACTAAGGCGCCTTCTGCTGTGTTCCTGGGGGGCATCTGAAAGGGGCTTCCAACAAGCAGCTGTTGGGTTCCTGTCAGCTCTCCACAGTGGCTTTCTTCTTCCCAGTGTTGCTGGTCACCATCTTCTTTAATTTGTCTTTTGTATTGAAGTTTCTCTTGTTAAACATGGTGCGTGACTAGGGAAGAGCCAGGAGGACCGGCGGTGTTGGTGGCCTGGGGGATTATTATGTGCTCTGGGAAAGTCAGCTCATGATGGCAGGAGTTTTTCTCTTTATTGAAAACATAAATATGCAGTACACACAGTTTCACTTCTTGAATCTAAAACTAGTTTGAGTTACATTGACTAAATTGCTCAGTTTTGAGGAAGGTAACCTTTTTTTTTTCTCAACAGCTTTTATATTCTCCCTCCTGACTTTCACTGTAATCTATTATGTTGAAAGAGCTACAAAATTAAATTGTCCTGGGTAGCGGTACTTTGCTAGTTTGATATTTTGGTGGCATGGTAAGTTAAACTCTTGCAGGTCCTGAATTGCCTTGCATTTCAATTCACTATGTGTGCCTATGCAAGAATTTAAAAAATCTAATTTTTCCATTTTATGTTTCCCATTTTAGTGTAGGAAAGATGATGATGGAGACACGGCTGTTGTTGTTGAAAGGGACCATTTCATGGATGATTTCTTCCATCAGGTAAAAGCGTTTGGTGGAACTTGGCCCTCGTCTTTCCCTTTAAACCTAGTTATGCTAATGTATCAATGCATTTGCCGTGCTTGAGATAACATTAAAACGATGCAGTCATGCTCCACGCTGAACGTCCTGGATAAGGGAGGTCCCAGGGGTGACGTTGCCTGGTGCCACATGGCCACGCTGGCTTGGCAGGTTTGCTCCATTATGCTCCTGCAAGGAAACTGCCTAGTGACAGTCGTAGTTTGTCCCCATCACTGAGTGGTGTGTGGCTGTATTCTCTAACGCTCTGTTTGCACTCGTGAGTTCTCTGGGGCTTTGCTGCTGTCGAGGTGTTAGCTGATACTGACAAGACGCAAGTTGTGGTCGTACTCACAGCTGGAGTGAGGGCGGCTGTGCGTGGCAGGTGTGCGTGGCAGGTGAGGCTGCTGTGGCGAGCAGTGGGCCCCTGGGAACCTTGCATCCCCCCCCCAACGGCTGGTTCGAGGGACTTGCCAGGTTTAATATTCAATCTAATGTTGCATAATTCCAAATGTGTTAAACGGAGTCACGGTGCAGATGCTCTACCAGACTCTGGTCATGAATTTTCAGTTAACTCCTAAAGCAAACTGGCCAATCAGTACATGGGTCTGAAAATATGTAATGTGTAACAAAAACATGCAGCAAGTCGGATTCAGTCCCCAGCATTGCAAAAACAAAAATATATTAAAAGTTAATAGTTCTTCAGATTCAACCACAATTCTTGACTGTCTAATGTAAGTCTGGTCACTGGTTTTCAAGTATTTGCTAGTTCCAAATTTTACCTAATGGGAAAAACATAAGATTACATTGTCAGATACAAGAACTCGAGGAAGGAATTAGGAGGCTGGACTCTGATTTCGCTTCCTAGAAACAACTCTTGATCACCCTGGGCCTCCTGCCCACGCGTCAGTCGTGGTATTTCCAAATGTGTCCTTTCCTGGGTGCTCAGCTCTTTTGAGAATGTCTCCTTTCAGAGACTCCCCTAGCGTTGAGTGTGGCTGTGCCCAGTAGGAAGGTGACGCACAGCTGTTCACTGGATGCCATCAGGCTGTAGGTTTTGCCGTCTTGTTCAGAATCCATTTTTGCTGTTGCCCTCAGGGATGTGGGAAAAGCAGGTCACTCATGCTTTGGGACAGTTGAGAGTGATTGGGCTCCTTCAGGTTTCAACTGAAGCCTAAGCTTCCATTGGTTAAACAGTAGCTTTGTTTTGCAGATTATTTCTGTGAAGTGACTTCTTAGATAAATAGAGGAACAAATGATATTTGCCAACACAAACTCACTTTTAGAAAATATCATTCAGATCTCAAGCAAAACATTCAGAATGCTGCAGAAGCCAGGGATTTTGCTTATGACCAGTGTGTGGGTAAAGGCTGAGTAGTGCTCTCAGGAGTGGCCAGGGATCTCCTTTTTGAGAGGATGATTGTAACAGAAAGAGATCCTGTGCAGAGCGGCTCATAGATGCCATTTGGAGCTGGAACTGCCACCGTGTGCCTTCCTCCCAGGACTGCACTCACAGCCCTCGGTTCCCTTTTCTTTGGGGCCACTTGGGGCTTCTGCCGCAGAGGTGTCAGGGTGTGTTGCAGAACTCCCCAGGAGCTGGACCCTTCCCTGTGCGTCCCGACGTGTGTGACGCACGCACATCTCTGAAGCTCCTTTAGGAAGGGTGCTTGCAGATGCACCCTGAAGTGTGATAGCCTTCATTATGACACAGGGAACATTTCAAAGGGCTTGATCATAGCGTTCTTTACATGGTTAATAGTAAGTGTGCAAAGTGCATACTGTTGTGCTGATGCAACAGCTGCTTTTAGAAATGCAGAACTGTGTGCGGGGGCTGGGGACACAGCTCAGTTGGTAGAGAGCTTGCCTCGCAAGCACAAGGCCCTGGGTGGATTCCCCCCCCACCCCAAAAAAAAAAAAAAAAAAGAACTGTGTGCGGGACTGTCTGTTGATACTCTGGCTTTCCCAGTGCAGTCTGGGGTCCTGAGGCCCTCTCAAGAGGCCCTGTGATCAGACTGCCTTCGCGGTCACACTGTGATGTCCATCCTTACTCCTGCTGTCCCACAGAGGTGCAGTGGTGGTGTTTCAGAGCACACACGGAGCACAGGAGGCTTGGAGAGCCTTCCACCAGACTAGAAGTAGATCTACCAAAAAAGTCATTGCTGCTTCTTTCACTGATTTTGGGGAAAAGTATTTTTTACCCATAAAAATGCGTTAAACTATTGCATACTAGTTTTGTATTGCTGCTATAACAAATTACCACAATCCCGAGGGCTTAAAATGGCAGATTTATTTTTTACAGTTCCAGAGTCCAGAATTCTGCAGTAAGTCACATAGGCTAAAATGGAGGTGTAGACAGGGCTGCCTCCTCGGGAGGCTGCTGGGAGCGCTGCCTGCCCTTTCCTGCTCTGGCAGTGCCTGCATCTTGGCTGTGGCCCCTTCTGTCCTCAGAGCGTTTTGCTTCAGCCTGATTCGTTGGCAAGTCTTCCTAACATTGTTTCATAAGACCTCTTGTGGTCACACTGGGCCACCCAGGTCATCCAGGATGACTTCCCATCTCAAGAGCTGTAATTTCTTCTGCAGAGTCCTTTTTCCATGTAAAGTGACATCTTCCCAGGTGCCAGGAGTGCGCTGTGGACATGGGCCACCATGTGTAATGGGCTGCCATCTTCCCAGGTGCCAGGAGTGGGCTGTGGACACAGGCCACATGTGTAATGGGCTGTGAGGACTGTGTTCCAGTGAATGGAGGAGGCAGAACCTGCAGTGTGCCTCCTCCTCAGTGGTCATCTGCTTCTTCTGTAGTCGTGGCCAGCTCTCCATCTTCCTCTCTCTCCTGAGGACATTCGTGATTCTGTCAAGGGCCAGCCTGGATCACTCCCCATCTCAAACTCACATGGGTAGTTTGTTTTGCCATGTAAAGTAGCATTCCGTTTCCAGGAACTATTTGGGGGCCACTGTTGAGCCTCCCACGTTTCAAAGATGTCACCTGGGAAGGTATTACAATGAGGGAATTATGTTTTGAAGTAAATGCTGACTGGCTTAGTCCATGTAGAGCTCCAAGGTAATGAACAGGAAGGGCTGGCCATGTGAGCTCAGCCCCCCCAGGCGGACATCACCACTCATCCTGACTGTCCTGGGCTGGGGTTGGTGGGAGCTTGCTTCCAGGTGGCACCATGCACGGTCATGCCTGGGACTTGAACGTGGGGTTTTACAGCCTGCTGAGTTTGCTGGTGAGTGTTAACTGATGCTTGCCTTAAAAAAGTAGGGATATGGTCCCTTTCTGTGTTGTTGTTTGGTGATACCATTGTGAGAATAGGAAAGGTTCTTATTTCTTTATGTGGTGATCTTTCAGCTCTTTCCCCTCTGTCATCCCTTTTTAAGTAGTGAAAAGTGATAGACAGTTGGGTCCGCCACACTGTGGTCCTCTTTGTGTCTGTCCTAGGTGGAGGAGATCAGACACGCCATAGCAAGAGTAGCTCAGTGTGTGGAAGACGTCAAGAAAGACCACAGCATCATTCTCTCTGCTCCAAACCCAGAAGGAAGTAAGTCATTGACTGCAAGGGAGACTGTCCGTCTGTCTGTGCCCTCCCTCCTGCTGCCCACAGCACTGGCCTCAGCTCTAGCTTCCCAGTAGATGGAGCGAGGCGCTTGCATGAGCTCGGGTGCCTGGGTCTCCAAACGGTGTCCCCAAGCCCCTGAACAGCCCAGTGTCCACCTGGGGAGGACCACTGGTGTGAGAGCCAAAGCAACCTGTGAAATGACCGCAGAAGAGAGGTTCAGCCTGAAGTCCCTGTCATGTCCACTTTTGAACAAGAATGACAGACTTGTGTTTGGAGGGCAGTTATGAGATGGATTTGGAAAACGGTGTACTTGTCAAAGCCTGTTGGTAGATGAAGACAGGCTGAGAGGGGAAAGCTTCCGAGGCGTGCCGCCCGCAGTGTCCGCTGCAGACAGCATGTAAGAAAGCGAGTGTGAGCAGCTGAGGCTGGTGGCAGTGCAGCGTCCCCATCTGGATTACAGCGGGTGGGTACCTCTGAGCAGCCGTGGCTCAAGCTGGAACCCCTCTGCCATTCCGGGGCGAAATTAAAAAAGTTAGTTAAAAGCCAATATGTGTTCTGTTAGAGTATTTAGTAGCTGGTGCTTTGGAAAAATAAGAACTTGGTTTTAAAATGAAAGAGAATACATTTAAAAAGTATTTTTAGTTGTAGAAGGGATGCAGTACCTTTATTTTGTTTATTTAGCTTTTTTTTGTGGATCTGGGGATTGAACCCAGTGCCTCACACGTGTGAGGCAAGCACTCTCCTGCTGAGCTACAGCCCCTGCCCAAGAAAACATTTTTTTAATTTTAAAGTTTGGCGTGTCTTATAAAATGATGTTGTGAACTCAGTCAGTGACTTAAGTCTCTGACTTAAAAGGATGTTTCCCAAAATGTGCTCCTGGAGCCCGACTAAGGATTAGGTGGTCTGTGACACGCCTCTTTGTGGCCTTGCCCACCCGTGGGCTCCTTTGTAGCATGTCCCCTGTTGGCAAGTCCAGCGTCCTCAGAGCCGCAGTGACCAAGGGATCCCACCACGCAGTGCCTGCTTGACCTTGCTCGTTCTGGCGCCTCTGCTCACGTCACTTTTACGTAGCGTCCGTCACTATCCGCTGAATCCTTAGGGAAATTTCATGTGAATAAATACCAAATACCCTTTTGAGTAATTTTGCCTCCAAAGCATTTTTTGCTGCTGAGAGCAGATAGAAGTGAATAAATAGATTCAGATCTGTTAATGTTTTCAACAGTTCCTTTTTGCCTTTTGTCTGCTGTGTGACCAAGTGTGGACCCCTGTGTGAGAAGCGGCGTCCAGAGCCTCCTGGTCTCTGAGGAGTACGGTCACTCCCTTAGCCGCCCGGAGGCCAGGGTAGGGAGGTTGGGAGGGTGCCCCTGCTGGGCTTCTAGTCCTCTGTTCCCAGAGACCCAGGTGGCCTGGTTCCTGCAGGTAGAGCAGGAGGAGCGAGGAGGGTCTGCAGCCGTCCACAGCCCAGGGCACAGGCCGGCTCCTGGGTGCTGTGGTGCACGTGCCAGCAGCCGACTCCGCGCGGCTTCTCAGAGGCCTCACAGTGGCTCTTGCCGCAGTCCCAGCAGGACAGCTGGGTCTGTCCCTCGGGTCACACGATGGTGCTGAAAATCTGCTGGGGGCTGACATCATACCAATCTGAGTGCTGCCGACTCGCTCAGTGGATTCAGGTGGGATGCCGAGTCCCTCGGAGAGGTGTGTCGGCCGGTTCTTTGCTGAGTGGTACCGTCTAGCTCCCTTCCTGGTTCCCAGCTTCTGGGTGCGGTAGCTTCCCCAGTCTTTGTGAGGACCAGAAACACCCCATGGATTCCAGCTGTGTGTGGGGTGGTGTGGAGGAGCACCCCCAGAGTCTCTCTGGAAAAGGTGTTCACAGGGGAGGGCTATTGGCAAGGCGGCCTCTGTGCTCCAGTCTCCTCTGGCAGCAGAAGCTTCTTTCTAAAGTGTAGCTGTGCCCAACTCTTTCTTTGCTTGGAGAGTTTCAGCGTTGGCTACTGCCTATGGAAGAAACCGGAAACGCCGAGGCACGGCCCGCAGCCCTTCCTACCTGTCTGTAGTCCTTCCACACAGAACAGGGTTCCCACGCCTTAGGCTGCTCTGCCCACCTGGAAGGGTCTGCTTGCTGCGGTTGGGAGCCCGCAGAACCTACTGTCCCCAGGCCGAAGGTTCCCTCCTGCAGGCTCCTCCTCCCACCTTCCCTTGCTGTCCTGAAGTTCCGCCTGCTCTGTGTGTCTTTCTGCTCTTCCCAGACTGTGCAGACTGGCCCTGTGGTGGGGAGCCTTGCAGCCTCCGTGCCTGTGGCACACGCGGTCATTGTCAGGGAACTGTGTGATGTCAGTTGCTGGCATGTCCCCTTTCACCTGGGGATAGCCAAGCACCTGATCTGGTCCTGAAGCTCCAGGAGCCACACTTGCTCGGGGCAGCGGGACGAGAAGACAGCTGCACCTGGGCCTGCTGCTGCAGACGCTTGCTCACTGGGCAGTGGTGGCGTGAGGAGCAGAGCACAGTGCTCTGGCCGCTGTCCTCCAGCTGGTGGTCAGCAGGGCTCTAGCCCGCTGTTTGTCAGTTAAGCAGTGTGAACTGCAGTTGTGCCCCGCCCCAGGTTCCCGGGCAGAAGGCTGAGGCCCTGAGAGGCCCTGGTGGCCCAGCCTTGCAGTCTGCCCTGAAGGTGGCTGGCCCGTGGACTCCCCTTGGAGGACCACCAGGGAAGGTGTGGGTTCTCCCAAGGAAAGAAGATCTGGTATCACCCAGGAGTTGTTTGGTGTAGATTTATTGGACATTAGTTTCATTGAATGTTAAATATCAGATGCCTTCTTTTAAATTTTTAAAGAAATAAAAGAAGAGCTTGAAGACCTGAACAAAGAAATCAAGAAAACTGCTAACAAAATTCGAGCCAAGTTAAAGTGTAAGTTTAAATGAAGCTGCGTCTGCTTGGGGCTGGTGGGAATGTGGGCAGCTGCTCTTCTCTTCCTTACAGTTTGCAATTCTTTCCCTTGTTAAAAACTAAAAGGTGACTTCTTTAAAGCATGTGTGTCCTCGGGTGCCCTGACTCAGCAGTGACCTGAAGCACTGCATTGCTGTGCCTCACACGGTGGCCTGTGGGCCACGCTCAGGTGTCTGAGGCCAGCAGCCACCGTGACACTCAGTGTCACAGCCGTGGGTGCCGCAAGGCCTCCGGCTTGGGCCGGTTGAAGCAGAGGCTGGCTTCCTGATCTGGCAGAAAGACACGCTCATCAGCTGTGTGCCTGTGTGTGCCCTGGCACCAGCCACGGCTCGGGGGACTCTGCCTTCAGTAGAGAATGAGAGTCAGAAACCAGTCGGCCGGTGGGGCCAGTGCTGCCCGACGCGCAGTGCCCGTCACTTCTAGGCCTTGCAGTGGGCAGGGCTTGCTTGCTTTTCCCTCCCTCCCTTCCTTTTCTTCCTTTCCTTTCCTTTCCTTTCCCTTCCCTTCCCTTCCCTTCCCTTCCCTTCCCTTCCCTTCCCTTCCCTTCCCTTTCCTTTCCTTCTTTATTTTTTTGGTAAATCATGATATCTCAGGGATAGTTCAGATTAAGGATCTGGAAGGATCTTCACTTAATCTGGGAGACAGTACACCTTGATCTCTTGTCACCTGTGCCCAAGCATGGCTCTCGCTGACCCTCCCTAACCACTCATCCTCTCTGTCCCGTGGTGCGCCTGGAACAACTCGGGGCACGCGGCCCTCTCGCTCGCCATCAGGAGCGAGTGCCTAGCATAGTCCGTTTTAAGGTTCTGTGGTGCGTGATGGGCTCGTGCCCTACCATGGAGCTTCAGCCCCAGCACTTCGTCCTGTGTGTGGTTTTGTTCTGTTTGTTTTGTTTTTTTGTAGTGCTGGGGATTGAACCCTGGGGCACTTTACCACGGAGGCCTATCCCCAACCCTGTTTGAATTATTTTTATTTGTTTATTTTTATTTTGAGACAGAATCTCACTAAGTTGCTGAGGCTGCTTGAATTTGCAATCCTCCTGCCTCAGCCTACCGGTAGCTGGGAGCACTGGTGTGCACCACCAAGCGTGGCAATGGTTTGATTTTTTTGTCACTTGTTTGTCCCTGTGTATATCCTACTGAGCTATACAGTCAAATTCCTGCGTTAAGTCACTTTGAATAGTTCTCGTTTGTGTGATGACGTCACTAAATAGCATGATCTATAGTTGGGTTTGTTTCATTTTTCTTTAATTTTAGAGATTGCTTTTTTTTTTTTTTTTGGCCCTGGGGATTAAATCCCTCGGCACTTAACCACTGAGCTATATCCCCAGCCTTTTTTTTTTTTTGTATTTTGAGATAGGGTCCTGATAAGTTGCATGGGCCTCATTAAGTTGCTGAGGCTGGCCTCAAAATTGTAATCCTCCTGCCTCAGCCTCCTGAGTTGCCGGGATTACAGGTGTACATCACCTTACCCAGCTAGAGATTGCTTTTTAAAACTTCTAATTTTGCTTTATAATTATGTGAAGTATTTATGTCATTCTAAAGTAAAATCTGTAAAACAAAATGTATTCAAAGAATTCGGCTCCCCCCCTGCCTGTCTCAGCCTTATTTCTCCTTTCCACTTCATGGTAACTCTGTTTGAAATGTACAGGTTGTCTTTCCATGCACACGTGTATCCGTAGATGCAGGTGTGTGTGTGTGTGTGTGTGTGTGTGTGTACGTACGTACATGTTTGTTAAGAGTAGTAAAGCAATCCCTCTTGGTGGGCAGTCCTTCCAATGAATCATTTTAAAAGACCACCTATTCTTCAGTTTTAAAAGAAGATATATTTCAAAGATAAGAAGGAAACAGTTGAGATACTTCAATTTTAAAATTTAAAAAGTAACTCTGTCCTGTCTCTTCCTAGCCATTGAGCAGAGTTTTGCCCAGGATGAGAATGGGAACCGAACATCCGTGGATCTTCGGATACGGAAAACCCAGGTTTGATATTCAGCCTCATGTGAATTAAGAAATGCAGAATAAAACCGTTCTGTGTGTGGCACTGGGATTGAAGCCCGGCCCTGCCAGGCCAGGGAAGCTCTCCACACCGAGTCACGTCCCCAGCCTGGAATAAGCCTTTTACTTTCAGATCCAAAGCAGTTTCATCGTTACTGCCAGGCTTGTCCTCAGGGCATTCCGGGTGCAAGCGCAGTATCATTCATCCAGGACATCTTTTTGTTGTGGAGAAAGTGTTTTCAGCCCATCGTGGAATTCTCTTCTGTGAGCAGAATTCCATGTTCGTGGTGTCTCCACTTCAGTGTTTCCTGGTGCAGCCCAGAGGAGTCCAGGGGGCGAGTCTTCCCTGGCAGTGGCGCAGCAGCCCGGAGCTCTGGGCCTGCTGGTCTGCCTTGGGCCTGACTCGGTCTGCACTGAACGGCCCTGTGACCGGGAGCGTGCCACCTCCATAAAGCCTGGTCTGCTCTTCTTCAGGCGACGGGTTATTGTGAAGGTCAGGGCAGTGCACGCAGTGCCCAGCGTAGGTTCTGTTGGGGGCACGGCGTGCTTATTCTTTCCATTTGAAGGAGCAGCATAAATAGTCTGAGTTTCTGAACTGTGAGGTTTTCACACACCATTTGAATAGAAGAATGATTTTATTATTTATGTTAATTTTGTATAATTTTGTATATTGATTACATGTTAATTTTTCCATTTTATTAGCATTCAGTACTATCTCGAAAATTTGTGGAAGTCATGACAGAATACAATGAAGCACAGACTTTGTTTCGGGAGCGAAGCAAGGGACGCATACAGCGCCAGCTGGAAATAAGTGAGTCAGAGAGAGAGCTCAAAATGCTTCCCGGGCTGGGCTGGGCTCGGTGGCAGAGCGCTGCCTCGCATGGGTGAGGCCCTGGGGTCGGTTCTCAGCACCACATAAATAAATGAAGGCCCCTTGACAACTAAAAAATATTTTTAAAAAATGCTTCCCTCCTCACGGCCTCCCTGCAAAGTACTTTCACCTCAAGCAACTAAGTCCGTCTGTTGTTACCATTTTGGGGAAACTAAAGGCCTCTCTTAACTTCCTGTTCCTCGAATCAATCACACCTATCATTTATTTACATCCAAAACAGTTCTAAGCCAGTGTACTTTACCTTCTGGTTGTCAGGACTTTGAGAGTTCCGTCCGATTCAGAACACTTTCACTCGTTAGGCTTCCAAGCATTTCTGGGTCCTGCGGCCCCTCCCGCCTGTGGCTGGGAGAGGGACCCCTCGCGGTTGTACTCCTGCACCTGCCATGCTGCCCAGCTCAGCCCCTCGCTCGGAAAGCCCGTGTGCAAAGCAGGAGTGGCAGAGGACTTGTGCTGCCGTGGGCAGCACCAGGGCGGGTTCCACCTACACGTCCTGCCCTGACGAAGCCGTCCCAGTTCCCGGTGTTGACACCGGCCTGGGAGGGTACGTTTGGAGGGGAAGAAAAGCTGTTTAAAGCCGTAGGACCTCAGTTGGGTTTCAGTCGCTAACTTCGGGTTGAAAGCCTGTTTTTGAGTGACACCGTGTCTTGAGTGCGGTTTCAACTGTCGCCTCTCAGCCGGAAGGACCACCACTGATGACGAGCTGGAGGAGATGCTGGAGAGTGGGAAGCCGTCCATTTTCACCTCAGATGTGAGTCTGGCAGCTCCCACGTCCTTACCTAGAGGGGTCTTCCTGCTGGTGACTTCCAGACCAGTCAGGACTTCACTCGTACTCTCAATTTTGTTTTTAAAGATCATATCAGATTCACAAATTACTAGACAAGCTCTGAATGAAATCGAGTCCCGCCACAAAGACATCATGAAGCTGGAGACGAGCATCCGAGAGCTGCACGAGATGTTCATGGACATGGCCATGTTTGTTGAGACCCAGGTAATGGCGCACCCCTCTGACCCGGTGCCTCGTGCCAGGTCTACCTTTGAGCCCACTCTTACGCAGAGCAGGCATTATTTTGGAGCTCATCTCAAAATTCAAAAGTTAATTGCCGTGTTAAATGTAATGCTGAAATGCTGGGGGCAGCTCGGACCTCTGTAGCAGGGAACTGGTCTGGTGAAGTGAACTGCAGGTCCGCGTGCCCTTCAGCCTTTAGACGGCCAGAGGCAGCATAAGCGTCCTGTTTGGGGAGAATTTGTAATGAAATATGCAAATGTTTTTTAACATTTAAAAATTTTGAGTTAAGATAAAGGGAAATACAAAGTCTCGTGTACATAACCATATGTGTGTGACTAAAAACCTCCACGCAAACACACACTCATACGGCTCGCACACGCCACACAGCAGCGCTCCCGAAGGAACGACGCTCACCAGCCTGATTAACCTCGAGCATTTTCAGTTTCCTGTAAGGAGCGTACATCCCAGTGATAACTGGGAGAGAGTCTAAAGGAGGAGCCTCGCCGGGATATAGGCCAGGTGCAGACAGAGGCTCGAACTTACGCAGAGCTCAGCCTGCCCAGTGCTCAGGCTGAGAGCGGGCGGGTGGGAGACCCCTCTGCGAGCCTGACACTCCGTGTGAGTGCTCGGTGCTGCACACCTGCGAGGAGCCTGTGGTCAGTGCTCCTGAGCCTGAGCCGGGCTGCCGTGTCCAGAGCTCCTGGGCCCCAGGTGGGGCAGGGACATTCCTCCCAAGCCCTCCTGAGCAAGCCACTCCTCCTCCTGAGCGTGCTCTGGAGGAGGTGTGCATCCAAGAAAGCTGCACTTGATCATTTTCTGGGACCAGCTGGATCACCTAAGGCAGGGTGGCCATTCACACACAAGTCATTCCCACATGCTTCACCAGCCTTCTAAGAACACTGCTTATTTTGAGGAATTTTACCATAAAAATCTGTGTGAAAAACTTAAGTACCATGCATTTGTCTGGAGACTCACAGCCAGGGGACGGGCGGGACGAATGTTTGCCTTTTGATTTCAGTGGACCCCTTGCCACTCAGGGTTCGAGAACGGGAGGGTGGGTCTGATGACTGCTGGGGGCTCATTTTCAGGGGAGGTCAATTACACAACAAGACCAGCAGTTTAATCTTAGAGCCACAGAAGTCCACGACACCTTGGGCTGTCATGGTGACCGTCCTATACGCGTGTATCGCCCCACGCAGCGTTAGGAGAGCTGCTTGTCGGTGGCTTTGCTTCCCCACCTCCGGGAAGTCTGTCAGGGCCACACTGTGTTGGCTCTTCATTCCAGTGAGCCCGAGTGTGGGGGGTGCTGGTGGCCTTCCCTCCCGAGTGTGGGGGGGCGCGGGTGGCCTTCCCTCCCGAGTGTGGGGGGTGCTGGTGGCCTTCCCTCCCGAGTGTGGGGGGTGCTGGTGGCCTTCCCTCCCGAGTGTGGGGGGTGCTGGTGGCCTTCCCTCCCGAGTGTGGGGGGTGCTGGTGGCCTTCCCTCCCGAGTGTGGGGGGTGCTGGTGGCCTTCCCTCCTTCAGTGCTTTGCTCTTCACTGCTGCAGGTTGTCTCCTGGTGGACAGAACCCAGGTAATGTGTCCCCCGGCTCGTCCGCCCCTGAGGGGTCAGGTGTGTGTGTGTTCATCCATCAGCTGAGTGTCAGATGCAGATGTGGTCACTCCTGGTGTTTGAAAGGACTCGTGGCAGTTTCCCGTCTGCTGGAAAACTGCTGTCCTTTGTGCAGAGGGTCGCGCTGGTGGTGAGACGTCAGCGTGACCTGGAGCTCACCGCCCCTTCGCCCTGCCTGTCTGTGGGGCTCACCCTCAAGGCATGCCCAGAACCTGCCCCTGCCCCGTCCCAGCGCCGTGCCCTCTGGGTGGTTTGGAGCGTGACTTGAGTCGGGGTGGCTTCGCATTGCACTCGCAGTGGTCTCATCGTCCTTCCTCACGTGACAGCCTGACACCCATCGCGTGCACATTGTGTCTGTGTGGAGGCTTGTTAGTGGCTGTCTGAAGACACAGTCGAGTCATTTGAAAATGTCTAAGTTCGGACCTTCTTGTTTTAAGGGCGAAATGATCAACAACATAGAGAAGAACGTCATGAGTGCCGCGGACTACGTGGAGCACGCCAAGGAAGAAACCAAGAAAGCTATTAAGTACCACAGCAAAGCGAGGAGGGTGAGTCTGGTCTCCCACAGTTGAGGGTGGCTTTCTCCTGGTTTGGTGTCGAGCTGTGATACAGTATCTAAGTCTGCTGAAAAGTAGCCCAGGAAGCACAAGTTCCCTAAATAAACTCTTTGTTTTAAAGCTGCGATTCTGTTTGGGACAGTTTTTAGGGCACACCAGGTCAGTGGAGCGTGGGCCACGTGTGTTCACGTGTTCTTAGTGATCGAGGCTCGTCACAGGCTTGAGCCTCCGCTGCCCCTTCCCAGAGCTGGACAGGCCTTGAGTTCTGTTTCTGGGGTATTACTTGGAGGGGGTTACAAAACTGATGGAATTGGGAATTATAAAGGTCATTGGTTACATGTTTTATGCAGTGAAAGTTTATTATTTTTTTTTTGAACCAGGGATTGAACTCAGGGGCACTCCACCACTGAGCCACATCCCCAGCCCTATTTTGTATTTTATTTAGAGACAGGGTCTCACTGAGTTGCTTAGGGCCTCGCTAAGTTGCTGAGGCTGGCTTTGAACTCGCGATCCTCCTGACTCAGCCTCCCGAGTTGCTTGGATTACAGGTGTGAGCCACCACGCCAGGCTGAAAGCTTATTCTTTATTTAGATTATTAGCTAATTGGCTTGGAGGGAAGAAGAGAATGATCTGAGACTGTGGGCTTGGCATCTTATGTGGCCACTTAAGGAACCCTCAAAGAGAGGTGCCCTCTTGCCTGGGGTCTGCACCCTTGCATCTGAGAGGGGCCGGGGCTCGTGTGGACTCGTGCTCCTGGAGCAGAGTTTAACGCTGCCCGTGAGCGTAGGGGCTCTGTGGTGCCCGCCCCCAGTGAGTGTGGACTCCTCACTTTGCTGCATCCAGAGGTGTGAGGAGCACGGAAGCTTGTCAGTGTGTCTCGACATCTCTTCCTGAGTGTTAGGAGACTCTCCTCGTGTGTGAGTGACAAAGCTCTTCCAAGAACACCAGCGAGCTACAGCGTCAAGCCCCATTGGGGTCTCGCAGCTGCCCCGTGCTGTACGCTTGCCCGGTTGCTCGTTCCCTTCTCCCAGCACTAGGGCTGGAGAGATCTGCTTGGGGCTCCAGCCTCTGCCGGGTGTTGGTCGCCCTTACCTGGAGGGCTGTGTGGCTTCTCAGTGCTGCTCCCAGAGTCCCTTTGCTCAGTGTGGGCAGGGCCTTTCCGTGAGCTGTCCGTAGAGGCCCTTTTCAGGGTGGGTAGACTGGAGTGGGCTGTGTGCTGTCTGCAGGGCCCACACCCGTCCCTGCCTGCTGGCGTGGCAGCATAGGACATGGCTGCCCGCATGCTTCTACGCTATTGTTCTTTAAATTACTGACTCCTAACGTGAGTCGAGTGGGGAGGAACGTATATGAAGTGCCTTGCTCAGTTCTGGGCACACAGTCAACTTTGGTTTTCCTCCCTGTCTCCACGACCTGGAGGTGTTAGTGGGCACCGTGGCTCAGAGAGGAAGGGCCGTGGCTGCCGCACCTTCTTCCTCACACCCAGGAGAGGTGGGGCTTTCTAAGACGCCTGGGCTCAGCGCGCTGCCTGAGTGTGAGGCATGGCTCAGACATCACCACTGCCTGTTTGGTCACATGCCTGATGACTAAAGCTGCCCAACATGCTCCTCCATCCCCAGCTCCTTGGTGCCCTGCTATCCTGCCTGCCCCGCTGGGCATGCCCTCTCCTGGCATCCAGGGCTACCCTGGGGGCTGCAAGGCCCCCAGAACTTAGGCAGCGTCCATGGATGGTCATTTCCCTGTGGTGTGTCACTGCCTACAGTGAGGACAAGATGGGGCAGGGGCTTCCCAGCTCACGGGCTGGTGTGTGGCTTTGCACACACACACACAATTACCTATTTCAGTCCATCAGAAACGTCTCAAAGCAGAGTGGTTGTGCTGCACCCCATCAAGGAACCCAGGTTCTCGGGAGACGGAGCGGCTGGTCTCTGATCAGGCTGGTCTTGTAAATTTGGTCTCTGAGAACTGGAAATGGCCCGACAGATGCCCTGCAGCCTAGAGTTCACCATCAGCTCTGGGGACCATTCCATCTCCAGCGCGGGGCGTCTCTTAACATGGCGCTGTATGGTCAACCCTGGTGTAATCAACTCACTTTTCTTTGACAGAAAAAGTGGATAATCGCTGCCGTGGCAGTGGCTCTGGTCGCCATACTCGCTCTAATTATTGGCTTATCAGTTGGCAAATGATGGTGTGGATGATGCTGGGTGCTTGCCTCCCTGACAGGGCAGCAGTAAGTAACTAATCCACTCATGACTGACTCGCTTTGCTTTCTCCATTAGCCCGTGGTGGCGTGGGCCCCTTGCCGAGTGCTCAGGGACCGCAGCAGCCTGTCTGCTGAGCACTGCCAGCCATGTGTGCATTGGTGGCTGCTCAGGCCCACACCACTCCCGCCTCTCATGGTGCTGGGACCATCTCACTCCCCCCAGGGCCCCCCACTCAAGGCCACAGCTGTGCCAATGAAGATGATCCTCCTTAAACACTGACATTTGATGTTGTAATTTAGCTCCCTAGTTACAACTTTTAGAATAATGTCAACAACTGAAAATGACCTCGTGAGATGCATGACATCTTTGTCTTACTGTGGAGTTGAGGGGGGCCTGAAGCTAGGGAAACAGCAAGTGTGAACAGAGTCCCTCACTCACGTTTGGCAGCCTGGGTTTGTTTTCATATCTTTATTGGAACTACTGGAGTTTAGTTAGCATGCGTGTTAGTCCCTCAAGAGTCCTAGGGTCGGAGAGTTGGTCCCGAGAGTGGCATCGTTCTGTCCACTGGGGTCCCTTCCCGCTCCCGTGGGCTCTGCTCCTGTGGGCTCTCTTCTGCACTTGGGGTCATGCTTCCCTGCCGGCGTGTTCATCTGGCCATCCCTGTCGGTCACTCTCTGCAGGAGCTCAGTGCACAGCTGTGACTGGGTGCAGGCGCCCGGGCATCTGGACGCAGTGCTGGACACGGAGGTGGCTCGGGCGCAGGTCTCTCGGTGCCTCTGTTTTGTTTTGTGTGACATCGTGGCAGAAAGGGCATCTCCATCTTCTCCCGTGTCACCGCTGCCTTTCAGTCTCTTTCCCGTTTCGTTTTTCTCTTGGTGGTGCTGGGGCCTGAGCCCAGGGCTCTCGTGCCAGGCGAGCAGCCCCTGCTGAGCTCCACCCCAGCCTGAGGTGTCTTTCTCTCCGGGAGCAGCAGCTGTGCTGCAGTGCTGAGAGCAGCTTCTGCAGCCAGGGTTCTGAGCGCGTGCAGGCCCCAGAGGTGCCGGGGAGTGAGCGGAGTGCGCTGTGGTGCTGCTGGTCAGCACCTGGTCTCCGGATGTGGGAGGACGCGGCCTGCTCTGTTAGGCGGGTGTTTGTGTCTTTCCTGATGCTTTCCTCTTGGCTGGGTTGCAAACAGCATATGTGGTGTTCCTCTGTTCAAATAATAAATGCATTCCACTGTCATGTACGGCAAGTTAGAACAAAACAAAATTAAAAAAAAGAGAAAAATGGTATTTTTAGTATCTTCATAATTCTATAATATGAGTTATATATATATTTTTTAGCACCTTGATAGTTTAATGTGGTTGTGCTGAAGTTGTAGGTTTTGTTTGGGCCCCTTGAAGTGTGCTGCTTTTCCTGGACGCTTCTGGATATTGTTATTGACTAAAAGAGGGTTCTTCTTGGCCTGACCTCCTGGGGAGTGGGCTTGAGGCTGTGCCTGAGGCCAGCTAGCCGTTTTGCCCTGTGCTTGCAGATGAGAAGGAGAGTCACAGAGCCAGGCTGAGGCGCAGGCGTGTGGTTTGTACATGAAGGTAGGGTTGAGGTCACTAATTATGCTTTTGAAAAAAGCATTTTCTTTTATTCTTTCACCCTCAAGCTGATACTCAGGCCCTGCCCAGCCTGCCCTGCGGGATGTGCAGGGTGTGGGTCTCCGTGGAGGTGATCTGACAGACCTCTGCAGCCCAGGTGAGACACTCACCTCACACAGGAAGAGACAGGCCGTGAGTGGTGTGTCGTTGGCGGCAGAGCTGTGACTTGAGCGCAGAACACTGCGCCGCTCAGCACTGGGCCAGCCGCCACCAGCCTGGATGAGGGCTGCTGAGTACCTGGGCTTGGGGCGCAGGCGTGACTCCTGAACTCCTGCTCCCTGAAAGCCACATGCGGCAGGGGCACACACGTGTGCAGCAGCAGCTAGCGGGCCTGCAGGAGAGGGTCAGGTGGTCCAGGGCAGGCCGGCTCCCAGCGAGGCTCCAGGCAGAGGCAGCTGACCAGGTGCTGAAGCAGGACAGACGTGAAGGGGGAGCTCGGGCGGTGAAGGTGAGATAGGCCTCCGGCAGGGTGCCGGCAGGAGCTTACAGGGGGACGCGTGGAGAGGCCAGGCCCAGTGTGTCTAGAGAGCCCAGGCCCTGTGGACGGGGACTGTAGACTCTGAAGGCTCCAGGTACACAGGCTCTTCTCCTCTGGCCCAGAGCCCACTCACAGCTGCCGAGGGTCTGGCCTGGCCATGATCGATGGCTCTCAGCACGCTGCTGATTTGGGGACGCTCAGGTTCAACACACAGGACTGATTGATTGATTTCCTTCCTTTCCTGTGCTGGGCTGGACCCAGAGCCTCCCTCGCTTCCCTTCGCCCTCAGACGGGCTTCTGCAGGAGGCCAGACGTGCCCACCTAGAGTGGCTTAGCTTGGATGCTTGCTCCCAGGAGGGGAGCCCCTTGTGCCACACCAGCCCTGCGTCCAGTCCTTGGTGTGGGAGGCCGTCAGTGTCTGGTTGGTCTCTTACACATGCCCGTGCTTAGATGGAAAAAGGGTAAACAGGATTTTTTCAGTAATTGAGAAATAAATTGATTTAACCTTTTAAAACGATTCATAATACATCCAGTTAACAGCGGTCTGGAATTTCAGTATCATCAAAGGAGCTTCACTAACACGTAGATAGCCGAGTGGTGAGCCCCCTGCTCAGGCGGGTAGTCGCTTTAATAGCACACATTTTAAGTTCAAGATTGATTAGTCTAATATGCCCCTGTCCCCACCTTCATGCTTTGGCTGTGGAGTTTTCCTTGTTCCCCACTTTTCTCTGATCTGTAGGGATTCTTCGTAAATGGTCTTCATTTTAAACTATCCCAAATATCAGGATTCTGTTAGGAGATGACACTGTTGGTTTCTTTGATACATTGCAAATTAATGTTTTTCTTTATCTTGCAGAAAATGATGTTCATTATTATTTGTGTAATTGTTTTGCTTGTGATCCTGGGAATTGTCCTAGCAACAACATTGTCATAGCAACCACACCCCAGGAGCTGTTTGTCCTTGGAGACTGAGCGTGTCTGCAACAAGTCCGCCTCCTATCTGCTGAGTGACTCCCAGACCCTGCATTGTGCTGGGTGCTGGCTTCTTCCTGGTGACGCCAGGGGCCAGGCACAGTGGGAAGTCACGTGCTGAAGACACCCGCGCCCAGGGTGTGACGCAGGCCCCAGACGGCCTGGGCTCCAGAGGACACCGCGCAGCTGGCAGTGCGAGGCCGCGTCAGTGGCCGTGAAGCAAGGAATGATTGAGATTTCAATTCTTAGACTGCTCGGTGTTGAGAACGCATGTCAGGTTAATTAGGATCGCTCTGTTCTGCGCATGAGACTGCAGGTCTGGCTCTCTCCCCCGCTTCTCCCAGCTAACGTGTATTAATTAAGAGGCCTTTTGTACCATGTGTGTTTATGTCCTGTTTACAGAAATAATTTTTATTATCACAGAGTTGTTTTGTAAGATATCTGTAATTTTAAATGCTTAATATATTAACATCTTCATTTACCCCATTTTTATACGCTGAATATTCCCACATGAAGGAAAGAGGAAGTGTCATGATTTGGGGCTGTCTTCCTACAGCTGTGCGCTGAGTTGCTGTCACCATGGCAACGCCGGCTGCAGGGCCCTCCTGCCCTTCAGGTGCCTTCTGTTGATCTGACTTAGGGAGTGAGTGTGCCTGCTACCCTCCAGAAAGGTCTGGTTGTTGTGGTTAGCTCATTTCTGCCTGTTCCCGTGCTCCAGGTAATAAATCGTTAGTCACCTGCATTGTGAGGACAGTGGTCTCTTCTTTGTTCATTAAAAGAAAGGTCTGTGTTTCCCTGTCTGCACCGAGAGTGTCTGAATTTGAGGTCGTGCCATGACTGAGATTTAGCCACTCTCCAAACTCAGAGAGATCACTCCTAGACACTGAGAAATTCTTAAAAATGTAAACTGTTGTACAAATCACTTAAAGCATTTTTCCCCCCACTTACAAGCACCAGGGACTCTTTACCACTGAGCTGCATCCCCAGCCCTTTTTATTTTGAGACAGGGTCTTGCTAAGTTGCTGAGGCGGGTCTTGACCTTGCAGCCCTCCTGCCTCAGCCTCCTGAGTTGCTGGGATTGCAGGTGTGCGTCTCTTCGCCTGGCCTTAAGTGCCCCTAAGTACCTGTGGAGCTCTACAAGTTAATTTTCAAGTTGGTAAGAATCTGTGATGCACCAACATTTTTCTTATTAATATTTTTAGTAGGATATCCTAGCTGGTGAATGGACAGCTGTTGAGGTGGGAGCCAGTCCTGAGCAGCGAGGGATGCCCGGCGTGTGGGCGGCTCCCTGCTCCCCTGAGCAGCTGAGCCCAGGACTGCCCCTTGGTGGTGTGGGTCTGGGCTGAGGTAGACGTGCTGATTCCGAACACCAAGCGGGAATGCCTGCAGGGTCTGGAGCCGCCCGTTTCCCAGTGTCCAGTCTCACCTGCTCACGTGCACGTGCTGGGTGGCAGTCCAGCCTTGGGGTTCTGGCTCTGCTGGGTGTGCGGTCTCAGGGTGGCAGACACCCCACCTGTGATGAGGCTGGAGGCTGCCTGGCTGGGAGGTGCTCTGCCTCTGTGTGCGAGCGTCCCTCTCCACTCTCAGACCTCGCCCCTGGGGCAGCCTGGCCCTCACCTTCCTCCTGCCTTCTCCAGGCGGAGGCTCGGGTGGTTCTGGGGGTTGTGCACCTGCTCTCTGACCGGTATTTTGGATGTTCAAGTCCTCGATCAGAGGACACAGTCACAGGCCTAAGCCTCCTGTCCCTAATTGGAATCAGAGTTTTAAAAATACATTTGCAGATTCACTTTTTAATCATTTTTTAATACCTTGTGTTTACATTTTAAAAGTTCCCGGAAGCATAAAGAAATACTCAACCTTCTGTTGGCTCATTTTTGGAAAGATTTTGGGGAGCTCTTTTGTTGTATGCCCATTAATAAATTGTTCTACTAACACTGTTGCCTGTGGTTATTGTGCGGAACTCTGCCCTGATCATCTCCGGGTCGTTGATGAACCCACTCACTGTTACTGCAAGCTTTGCTCAGGCCTCGGGTGTCTGCACTGGCCTCTGTCCCCAGCACTGCCCCGCTCTCAGCTCCTGCTTAAGGCTGGGCCCTTCAGATGATGCAGTGATGCTGGATCAGCCCTTCCTCCCTCTCAGCATGCTCCCCGCCCCTTCCCTCCCCACGATTCCCCTCTGCCTTCATGTGGTCTTTGTTTAGATTCCACGGAGGAGAGAAAACGTGATACTTGTCTTTCTGAGTCTGGCTAGTTTTGCTTAATGTGATCATCTCCAGTCCATCCATTTTCCTGCAGATTCAGGATTTTGAGGGAGACTCTCTTGTGTCCACACCACATTTCCTTTGTTCACCCCTCTGTTGGTAGACGTGGGGCTGGTTCCATGGCTTGGCTGCTGTGGCTGTGCCCAGGTACACCTGAGTCCACAGGTGTCACCCAGAGTGCTGACTTGGATTCCTGTACCAGGGAGTGGTGTGGCTGGACGGCACAGGCCACCGAGGTCTCCCAGCTCAGCAGCAGTTGCTGATTTCAGGTCTGCCTCCCTGGGCTGCCCCTGTGTCCGCACAGACACGAGCCAGCCAGTAAGGTGGCAGGGCCGGGGGCTCTGTCCTCTGCTGATGGCTCTTCTGAGGGTGGGGCAGGCTGCGTTTGGGTCCACCTTGGTCGCTCTGCCCTCTGTGGCAGGTGCCATGGTGGGCAGCTTGCTGTACTGACTGGCTCTCAGCGTGGTCACTCCTGGTCGCAGTCCCACCACCAGGGACTGGCTTCTCTGACCTCTGGGAATCCTGCTTCTTTCGTCCCTTCAGGCCTGGGGACAGCAGGCCCTTCCTGCTGTTGCCAGCGGGGACCTCGGCCTCCACCTTTGTTCCTTACCTTGCCCTTGTCCCTGAGAGTGCCGGGTGGGACCCGGGGACGGGTGCACAGATGCACCCACAGCCAGAGCATGTGGAGAATGCAGCTGCACCCGAGCCAGAGGTCTGGGACAGATGACCGTGGGGAGGTGAGAAGAGGACGGGCCCTCCAGCCCAGGTGGAAGGGCGATTGAGGAGGAGGGAACTGCCACCTGGAGACACTGCCGGAAAGCCTGGGAGACAGTGCTGACCTGGCAACCTGGGCAGTGCTGTAGGCTCAGGAGGTGCTGGGGTGAAGGCCAGAGTGAGGGGGCTCAGCAGAGTTGGGAGGCAAGGAGGTGGGCTTTCAGAGGGGTTGCTGGGGAGGATTCGGGGACAGCTGAAGCTGGCCGAGGCCAAGGCAAGGAAGTGCAGCTGGGGAGCAAGAGGCCAGAGGCGGTGGCCAAGCATGGGGTGACCAAGGGTGACTGCAGAGGTGGAGAAGGTCATGCTGCCCCTTCTCTGAAAATCTGGTTACTCCTAAATAGAAACAGGTTTGAACAGAGCATTACTGTGGGTGGCGAACGAACACCAGAGGCTCTCCAGGAAGCACAGCTCCAGGTCAGGTCCTTGCTGCTCCTTGTTCGTGGACGGTGCTGCTTCCCACGTGGCCACATTCAAACCTGGCCTGCAGGGGCCTGGCTCTGTGCAGGTTCACCCTACCACCCTGGAACGCCTTCCCTCTGCAGACGTGACTGCATCCCACTCTTGAGGGTCTGTGAAGAAAGACAGCCACCCCGTGCAACACCAGCATAACCCGGGGCCACCAGCCATGCCAGGGCCACTGGGCAGTGCCTGGCCTCCTCATGGGGACACAGTGTTGTCCAGGCCTCCTGGGGAGGTATCTTCCTTCCACTGGGAGCCTTGAGAAGATGCCCTGAGCCCCTTGGCACATTGCAAGGCAGTTTTCCCACATCCTGGCTATGGATGGCATCCACCCCGTGGTCTTTGCTGATCTCGGCAGGGTTCCAAGGTCCTGTCAGCAGAAGAGGGAAAGTTGTGCGCTCAACTCGCCCACCAGATGGCGCCCTTGAAACCCTGCTTGCTTCCCTTTCTGCACGTTCTTGGTGGAAATTAGCATCCACAGGAAAGAGGAGACCAAAGAGAGCCAGCCAGCCAGTGTGAGCCCTGCTGAGGCTCTGATCTGACTGAAACAACCGAAAACCTCCATGAAGTGATCACGTAAATAGGAATGTGTACTGTGTAGAGGGCAGGCTGCTCCTGCCCTGGGTGACTCCATGGTGTGCAGGACAGCAGCTCTCAGGCTGCTCCTGCCCTGGGTGACTCCATGGTGTGCAGGACAGCAGCTCTCAGGCCGCGCCTGCCCTGGGTGACTCCATGGTGTGCAGGACAGCAGCTCTCAGGCTGCGCCTGCCCTGAGTGACTCCATGGTGTGCAGGACAGCAGCTCTCAGGCCGCTCCTGCCCTGGGTGACTCCATGGTGTGCAGGACAGCAGCTCTCAGGCTGTGCCTGCCCTGGGTGACTCCATGGTGATCAGGACAGCTGCGCCTGCCCTGGGTGACTCCATGGTGTGCAGGACAGCAGCTCTCAGGCTGCGCCTGCCCTGAGTGACTCCATGGTGTGTAGAACAGCAGCTCTCAGGCTGCGACTGCCCTGAGTGACTCCATGGTGTGCAGAACAGAGCTCTCAGGCTGCGCCTGCCCTGAGTGACTCCATGGTGTAGAACAGCAGCTCTCGGGCTGCTCCTGCCCTGAGTGACTCCATGGTGTGCAGGACAGCAGCTCTCAGGCTGCCCCTGCCCTGAGTGACTCCATGGTATAACGTCACCTTTTGCCATGAGCTACTCCATTTTGAGTTTTAAGTGACAAGGTGGAATGACTCCATCTGTTCTTTGTACAAGTAAACAAACACCATCTGCCCAGCACCCCCAGAAGGTGTAAACTGATAAATAATGTAATCATACCAATACAAATGACCACCTGTGAACTTTTTGAATCAATCAGAAGGACATGGATTCATGGGCGTTAATGCATCAGCATAACTAGACCCGTGAAAATATCTACCTTGGCAGACCACCAAATGGGTCAGCCCTCTCATTTGAGGCCCATAAAATGAGGAGCACCCCAGGGCTGGACACAACCACCACCTGACCTGTCACCTGGTCACTCATCATGAGCCTTGCCTTGGAACGTCGCCGTAGTGACAGACCCCTGAATGTCTGTCCTCAGGCTTCAGCAGAGCAGTGTTTCGTGCCTGTGACGACCGTGCAGGTCTCACTCCACGCTGACAGTGTGGCGCTGCTGTCTGCAGGACCCTGGCCTGGCGAGTTCCTGCCTTCGACAGCTCCATGCCCTGAGCACGTTCTTGGCCGGTTCTGGTCATGTGTGCTCTCTGCCTCCCTCTCAGTTGAGCCATTGGATCCCAGGCGACCACCACAACCCTTCTTAGCCTTTCTGTAATACATATTGTACAGACTACATCTGTCTGTCTAGTTGGGTAAAGTGTGAGGTGTGGCTTGAGTGCTGGAGGCCCTGGGTGGGACTGACGCTTGGGATTGCCTTCCTCCACTGCCAGGGGCCCCCCAGGTATTCGGTGAAGTGCGCTGCTGAGAGTGGTGGAGCTCAGTGAATGAATGTCACCAGTGAATTCTGACGCTGGTGTGTTCAGGCTGCATCCGTGACAGCACACGGACAGATCACATGCTGGCAGATGGTGAGGGGCTTGTTGGTCCTCTTGGCGAAGATGATGTCTTGGTGGAGGGCCTGTCTTAACAGCGCATGGGCCCTCAGGTGAGGCCGCAGGCACTATCAGCTCCCTCCCTCTCCTGAGACCTCGGTGTGGGGGTGCCTGGGAAGTGCAGGCTCTGGCTGCGCATGCCCTTGGGCAGGAGGGAAGGAGGGAGTGGCCTGGCCTGCCTCTGCTTGCTGACTGTGCTCTCAGAGAGGGAAACCCCAGCCCCTTCCTGCCTGGCGTGGAGAGCACTGTGTGGCCGGGCCCCAGGCGTGTTCCTGCAGCAGATCCTGGGGACACCATGCAGGGTGCCGGCAGGGCCACCTGGGGCTGCACCTTCTGGCTCCTGCCCGTCCCTGGGATGTGCGTAGCATCACCTAGTCTTGTTTCCCGTGCTGGGCACAAAATGTACATTCCTGGATGTCAGAGACCCCGAAGAGGATGTCCTCAGCAGGGACAGGGCCTGTCACTCTCTGAGGTGACAGGGCCACAGGCAGAGGCCACACCAGCACACGTGCATCTGTATCAGCAGCTGCTCTGGGCCGTGCTGGCTGGAGGTCTGCCTAGTCGAACGGTAGTACTGCCTCACTGGACTTCAGGTCCAGTGTGGGAGACAAGACGGGCAGTGACCAGGTCAGCAAACCCAGGCAGGACTCCTTAGGAGACTGATAAAGACCTGGAGCTATGAGGCTTGGTGCAGTCGGGAAGCACTGGAGAGGAGGGAGCTGGGCCCCTGTGCTTCTGGCTCTGCCGGGGAACCGAGGTAGCTTTCAGCCTCACCAGTAAATTCTGGGTGAGGTCGTTTGAGCTGGGCTCTTCATGATTCTGGAATTTGACTTCTTTGGTCAGAGAGGCTTCATGTTCCCAGAGCCCAGCAGCTGATGGTGCCTGGACTCAGGGTGGGCTTTATCAGCCAGGAGGGAAGGAGACCAGCCCCGAGCAGCATGGGGAAGATGGGAAATGAAGTAGGGAGTGGCTGACATGGGATGATGAGGGAAGTGCCCATTGGGAAGGACTCTGGACAGGGTGACAGCGCCCCCGGGGAGGTGGTAGGGGAAGGAGGGCTTCTTGGTTCCTGCTGGTGGGAGTCTAGAGTGGGATGTGTCCAGGGCCATCTCCTGGCTCTGCTTATTTTCTGTTGGTGGTGCTTGCATCGGGGTTTCTGGGTCAGCAACACCTAGGAGCTCATTAGAAGTGCAGATTCCTGGACCCCGGACACTGGCACCCAGGGGCTCCAGTGCAGGGGGTGGGGATGGGGATGGTGCTGGGGGCAGGAACCTTCTGTTTGGGGTACGGTCTCACTTTGCCAGTGAGATGCCAGGCTCCACCTCAACAGGGAATGGCAGGCGTATGTCACTCTTCTTTCACACCAGCTACACATGTAAAATTGACAGGATCCAAGATGGCAGATTAGAGGGAGGCTGCATTCCTTGTGGCTCCATGGCTCCAGATTCAAGCAGAGGAAATACTGTTTCTCTGTGAGGCAGCCCTCACTGCCCACCGATCCCCTGCTCTTTACCCCCCATTCATCCACTGCGATTGCCCACCATCTGCCAGCATATTGCTCACCTTTTGAGTGCAGATCACTTGCTGACTGCTGCCGATCATCTGCCATTTGCCTGTTTGCCCACCTCTTACCTGCCTCGCCTGCCTTTCACCTATCCATCACCCGCCAGCCAACGACCACCCGCCAACTGCCTGCCATTAGTCTGATGACTGCCTGCTGCCCACTGCTGCCTGGAAGTCCATGGTCATAGTACCTGCAGGTTTGGTTACACATGACTGGCACCATCTTGGGACACCAGCCAGGGCCTGCAGGTTTGCCCACCCCCCCATCACAGCCATCTCGGGGTGCAGCTGTCTCAGTCTGGGGACTCAGGCCAGCACCTGGAGATACATTAGGGTACCTGCAGGTCTGGTTGCACCTGAGGTTTTCCTGCTGGGTGTGGTGGTGGCTGCCATCTGGCTGGCTCTTTGCAGGGTCACTCCTTTGTGTGAGTGCATCCCTGGTGGTCTCTCTGCAAGTTGAAAGGGCACTGAGATCCTGGGACTGCAGCAAGACAGGGCCTGGGGAAGCTGAAGCCCAGGTCCATCAGATTGCAGCTGGGTTTGTGTGGCCAGTGAGGGTCTGGCCAGCCTGTGGAAAGCAGAGACTAAGGGCAGTTCCCTGCGGGGAGCAGAGGTTGGAGAAACTGGAGAAAACTGGACTCTCTGCAGTTCAGTGAGTCCTAAAGTGTGCAGAGACCGAAGGGGCCGGCTACAATGGGTGGGGAGACGGACTGGTCCAGCACCCACTGGACTGGGGCTACCATCAAACTTCAGACAACCCCACCTGTCAGTGGAGAAGGGGAGCTGAGAATATTTTTGAAAGTCAACGGAAGTAATCATTCAACTTTCCATTGAGACCTTCCTCCTTTTCTTTTCATTTTTGGCCCTCTCTCTCACACCTCTATCATCTTTGAATCCATATATTTTTCATGCATCAATTTACTGAGGAATGGGATGTCTGAATGGTAATTACAGTTTCGTTGTGTATTCTTATATTTTTACTTTTTTAAAAAATCAGTATATATTTTTTCTCTGACCTACCTGTCTCCCTGGATTCTCCTTCTCACTTCTCTCATACTAATAGCCAACCTCTATTAATACCTCCCTCACTCTTACTATGAATTTTCACCTCTATCTTCTCTCCTTCTCCCTCATAAACATAACATCTTTCACTACTTCTGTTCCCTCATTGTCCATCATTTGAAATGGTAAACCCTTTTAGCAAACTTACTATTTACATTGTAGACAATAACTGAACACTTCATTTCTGTCTAATGTGACAAAACTGTAAACGCCTTAATAGGAGCCATTTGGTTTAAGGCTGTATATTGTTTACATTGGGTGCTGTTAATATTGGTCTCCCCCTTAAAGGTGAGGTACTGGAAGCCTTTGGGAACACTACAGGGTAGAATCTATACTGCCTCAGCTCCGTACCACTAGATGAGAAGACACAAACAACCTGAAAAAACAAGGGAACAAAGTGCCTCAAACAAACCAAGATGTCCCAACAATAGAATCCACAGACAGCACAGCAGAAGAAATGCAGAGAAGGAGTTCAGAAAATACATAGATTGATCTTAGAAATAAAGGATGGTATCAGAGAGAAAAGACAGGAAGTGAAAGATCACTTCAATAAAGAGGCAGAGATTACAAAAAGGAATCAAGCAGAAATCCTCAAAATGAAAGAAAAAATAAACCAATTAAAAATTCAATGGACACTATCGCCAACAGACTAGAGCACTTGGAAGATAGAACCTGAGACAATGAAGACAAAACAAATACTCTTGAAAATAAAGTTGATCACACAGAGAAGATGGTAAGAAACCATGAACAGAACTTCCAAGAAACATGGGATAACATGAAAAGACCAAATTTAAGGTTTAACAGAATAGACGAAGGCATGGAGATATAACAAAGGAATGCACAATCTTTTCAATGACATGATGTCAGAAAACTTCCCAAATCTAAAGAATGAAATGGAAAACCAACTACAGGAGGCTTACAGGACCCCAAATGTACAAAATTACAGCAGACCCACACCAAGGCACATTATAATGAGAATGACTAACATACAGAATAAGGATAGAATTTTAAAGATTACAAGAGAAAAAAAATCACATATAGGGGGAAACCAATTCGGATCTCAGCTGATTATCCAACCGAGACCCTCAATTTCAGGAGGTCCTGGAATAACATATATCAAGCTCTGAAAGAAAACAGGTGCCAACTGAGAATTTTACATCCAGCAAAATTGAGCTTCAGATTTGAAGATGAAATGAAAACCTTCCACGATAAACAAAAGTTAAAAGAATTCACAACTAGAAAGCCTGCACTACAGAACACTCTCAGCAAAATATTCCACCAGGAGGGAATGAAAACAAACAAACAAACAAACAAACAGTGAACAGCAGCAAAGGGAGGGACTACACTAAAAGAAAGGTCAATCAAAGGAAAAACCAAATCAAGTTAAAAACCAAAAATAAACCAAAATGAAAAGGAAAACAAATCATATCTCAAAACCCTGAATGTTAATGGCCGAAACAATATGCTGTCTTCAAGAGACTCATCTCCTAGGAAAAGTATCCACAGACTGAAGGTGAAAGGCTGAGAAAAAACATATCAATCACAAAGACTGCGTAAACAAGCAGGAGTTTCCATCCTCATATCAGACAAAGTGAAGTTCAAGCCAAAGTTGGAAGGGATATGAAGGACATTTAATTCTGCTTAAGGGAGTCAGACACCAACAAGACATAACAATCATAAATACATATGTCCCAAACAATGGAGCATCTATGTACATCAAACAAACCCTTCTCAATTTCAAGAATCAAATCAACCACAAAACAATAATACTGGGTGACTTTAACACACCTCTCTCACCACTGGATAGATCTTCCAAACAAAAACTAAACAAAGAAACTATAGAACTGAATAATGCAATCAATGATTTAGACTTAACAAATATGTATAGAGTATTTCATCCATTATTCAGTGAATAGTTTCCTCTCAGCAACACATGGATCCTTCTCTTAAATAGACCATATATTATGCCACAAAGAAACTCTCAGCAAATACAAAAAAACAGAAATACTACCATACATTCTATCAAATCATAATGGAATGAAGCTAGAAATCCATGATAAAATAAAAAATAGAAGTTACTCCAGCACCTGGAGACTAAATAGCATGCTATTGAATGTTGAATGGATAGCAGAAGAAATCAGGGAGGAATTAAAAAAATACTTGAAGGTAAATGAGAACACAAATACAACATATCAAAATCTCTGGGACACTATGAGCAGTGCTAAGAAGAAAGTTCATTACATCGAGCTCATACATTAAAAGAATAAAAAGTCAACAAATAAATGATCTAACATTATATCTCAAAACCCTATGAAAAGAACAAATCAGCACCCAAAGCAGTAGAAGACAGGAAATAATTAAAATCAGAGCCAACATCAATGAAATTGAAACAAAAGAAACAATTGAAAAAATTGACAAAACAAAAAGTGGTTCTTTGGAAAAAATAAATAAAATTGATAAACCCTTAGCTATGCTAATGAAGAGAAAGAGAGAAAAAACTCAAATTACTAAAATTTGTGATGAAAAAGGAAATGTCTTGATGGACACTGCTGAAATACAGAAGATAATTAGAAACTTTTTAAAATTTATACTCAAAATAGAAAATCTCGAAGACATTGACAAATTCTTAGAGACATATGATCTACCCAAACTGATGCAGGAGGACATACACAATTTAAACCGATCAATTTCAAGCAATGAAATAGAAGATGCCATCAAAAGCCTACCAACCAAGAAAAGCCCAGGGCCAGATGGATTCTACAAGACCTTCAAAGATGAATTAACACTGATACCCCTCAAATTATTCCATGAAATAGAAAAGGAAGGAACCCTTCCAAACTCATTCTATGAGGCTAAATCACCCTTAAACCAAAACCAGACAAAGACACATCAAGGAAAGAAAACTTTAGACCAATATCCCTCATGAACATAGATGCAAAAATTCTCCATAAAATTCTGGCAAATTGCATACAAAACATATTAAAAAGATAGTGCACCATGATCAAGTGGAGTTCATCCCTGGAATGCAAGGTTGGTTCAACATATGGAAATCAATAAATATAATACATCCCTTCAAGGGACTTAAGACAGGAATCATGATTATCTCAATAGATGCAGAGAAAGCTTTTGACAAAATACAGCACTTCTTCATGTTCAAAACACTAGAAAAACTAGGGATAGTAGGAAAATATCTCAACACTGTAAAAGCTATCTATGCTAGGTCCATGGCCAACATCATACTAAATGGAGAAAAATTGAAAGCATTCCCTCTAAGAACTGGAACAAGGCAGGGATGCCCTCTTTCACCATTCTATTCAACATAGTCCTTGAGACTCTAGCCAGAGCAATCAGACAGATGGAGGAAATAAAATGGATATGAGTAGGGAAAGAAGAACTCAAACCATCACTATTTGATGATGACATGATTCTATATATGGAAGATGCAAAAAATTCCACTAGAAACCTTCTAGAACTCATAAATGACTTCAACAAAGTAGCAGGATATAAATCAATACCCATAAATCAAATGCATTTCTATACATGAGTGACGAATCCACTGCAATAGAAATTAGGAAAACTACTCCCATACACAATGGGGCCTCAACAAAAATAAAATACTTGGAAATCAGTCTGACAAAAGAGGTGAAAGACCTCTCCAATGAAAACAACAGAATAATAAAGAAAGAAATTGAAGAGAGCTTAGAAGATGGAAAAGTCTTCCATGCTCTTGGATAGGCAGAATTAATGTTGTCAAAATGGCCATACTACCAAAAGTGTTATACAGATTCAATGCAATTCCTATTAAAATCCCAATGTCATTCTTCATAGAAATAGAAAAATCAATCATGAAATTCATTTGGAAAAATGAGACACATAATAGCCAAAGCAATCCTCAGCAAGAAGAGTGAAGCAGGGGGTATGACATTACCAGACCTGAAACTATACAACGGAGCTATAGTAACAAAAACAGCATGCTATTGGCACCAAAGCAGACATGTAGACCCATGGTACAAAGTAGAAGACACAAACCCACATAAATACAGTTATGTCATACTAGACAAAGGTGCCAAACATATGCATTGGAGAAATGATAGCCTATTCAACAAATGGTGCTGGGAAAACTGGAAATCCATATGTAACAAAATGAAATTAAACCCCAATTTCTTACCCTGCACAAAAATCAACTCACAGTGGATCAACGACTCAGGCACTAGAACAGGGACCCTTCACCTAATAGAAGGAAAAGTAGGCCCAAATCTTCAGCATGTCAGCCTAGGACCTGACTTCCTTAACAAGACTCCTAAAGCGCAAGAAGTAAAATTAAGAATCAATAAATGGGATGCATTCAAACTAAAAAGCTTCTTCTCAGCAAAGGAAACATTAATGTGAAGAGAAAGCCTAGGGAATGGGAAAAATCTTTACCACACGCACCTCAGATAGAGCACTAATCTCCAGGATTAAAAAAAAATTAGCATCAGGGCTGGGAATATAGCTCAGTTGGTAGAGTGCTAAGGCCCTGGGTTCAATCTCCAGTACTGAAAAAACAAACAGAAAACACTGAACACCAAAAAACCCAAATAACCCGATCAATAAATGGGCTAAGGAACTGAACAGACCCTTCACAGAGGAAGAAATGAAATTGATCAACAAACATGATAAAATATTCAACAATCTTGTAATTAGAGAAATGCTAATCAAAACTGCTCTAAGATTTCATCTCCAGTCAGAATGGCAATTATCAAAAATACAAACAATAATAAATATGTGGGGAAAAGTACACTCATACATGGCTGGTGGGTCTGAGAATTGGTGCAACTCTGGAAAGCAGTGTGGAGATTCCTCAGAAAACTTGGAATGGAACCACCATTTGTCCCAGCTATCCCACTCCTTGGTCTATACAAAGGACCTAAAATCAGCACACTACAGTGACCCAGCCACATCAATGTTTGTAGCAGCTCAATTCACAGTAACTAAACTATGGGACCAACCTAGGTGTCCTTCAGCAGATGAAGGGATAAAGAAAATGTAAATGTAAAATGGAATATTTCTCTGCTTTAAAGAAGAATGAAGTTACGGCATTTGCAGGTAAATGGATGGAACTAGAGAACATCAAGTGAAATAAGCCAAACCAAGTGCCAAATGTTTTCTCTGATAAGCAAATGCTGATCCAGAGTGCGTGTG